>OX381705.1:107659055-107714055 GCA_947462335.1 Harmothoe impar | reverse complement strand
ACCAATGCACAATGGTTATATACAGCTGTGAGAGGTCATTATTTCCCCATGCAGGCAGCCATATTGTCTCCATATAGGCAGCCATCTTGTCTCTAAATAGGCAGCCATCTTGTCTCCATGTAAGCAGCCATCTTGTCCCCATTTACGCAGCCATCATGTCCTCATGTAGGCAGCCATCTTGTCCTCATGTAGGCAGCCATCTTGTCCTCATGTAGGCAGCCATCTTGTCCCCATTTACGCAGCCATCTTGTCCTCATGTAGGCAGCCATCTTGTCCTCATGTAGGCAGCCATCTCGTCTCCCATGTAGGCAGCCATCTTGTCTCCATGTAGGCAGCCATCTTGTCCCCCTGTGTAGGAAGCTATCTTGTCTCCATATAGGCAGCCATCTTGTCTCCATGTAAGAAGCCATCTTGTCTCCAGGTAGGCAGCCATCCTGTCCTCATGTAGGCAGCCATCTTGTCCTCATGTAGGCAGCCATCTTGTCCCCATTTACGCAGCCATCTTGTCCTCATGTAGGCAGCCATCTTGTCTCCCATGTAGGCAGCCATCTTGTCTCCATGTAGGCAGCCATCTTGTCCCCCTGTGTAGGAAGCTATCTTGTCTCCATATAGGCAGCCATCTTGTCTCCATGTAAGTAGCCATCTTGTCTCCATATAGGCAGCCATCTTGTCTTCATATATGCAGCGATCTTGTCTCCATGTAAGTAGCCATCTTGTCTCCATATAGGCAGCCATCTTGTCTTCATATATGCAGCCATCTTGTCCCCCTGTGTAGGCAGCCATCTTGTCCCTGTGTGTAGGCAGCCATCTTGTCCCCATATAGGCAGCGATCTTGTCTCCATGTAAGTAGCCATCTTGTCTCCATATAGGCAGCCATCTTGTCTTCATATATGCAGCCATCTTGTCCCCCTGTGTAGGCAGCCATCTTGTCCCCATATAGGCAGCAATCTTGTCTCCGTGTAGGCAGCCATCTTCTCCTTATGTGGCCAGCTCCCCCATGGGATGATTCACATTAAAGCACCCTTGCTTGAGAGGAGAGGGACAGACATAGTCTAAACACCTTCTATATAAGCTGTGCCAAGCCCCCCCCCCCCCATGTAGGCAGCCATCTTGTCACAAAATGACACTGCTACATGGGCGCTGTAGTCAGCCCGCTACTGCTGTATAGATATGGTATAGATGAGTGTGGATTAATGAGGGGTAGACCCTGGTACCAGCCTACAGACAGGCACCACTCAGTCAGGTACCACTTAGTCAGGGGCCGGGGGGGGAGAGTTCCTTAAGGTGAGGATGATCTAGGTCTATGTCAGGAGCATGGTAACCCAGGAGATGGGGGATCAAGGCAGGAGCATTTCAACCAGCCTCAAAAAAGGTCAAACTAAAAATGTCAAGTGAAAAGGGGTAAACAATATGTCAAAACCCCTTAGCTCCCTACTGTCTCTCTCTGTCTCTATCTTTCTCTCTCTGACAGAATTTATTACACAATCAAAAGACATCTTACTAGCCCTCCTACCATATTTCTTTTGTTAAATTGGCGAGTTCTTATGTTAAATCTCCAAGTTTTAGTGTAAAATCTGCGAGAGCTGTGTTTACATTGGCGCCCTTGTCCTAAATGTCATGTGATCAGATGCTGCTCTCTGATTTCTCTAGAGCAGTAAACGCTCGCCACACGTTAGCTGCGTAGGGCTGGTACAGAAAAACGTACCACACTCCCGGGTGGTACATGTACGTGTATACATGTACACTGTAATCAAATAGTTGCCATTTTTGTAGGTGTACAGTTGAATCTGCTGTAGGTGTACAGTCTATTGTAGGTAAACAGTACCATCTACTGTAAAGCTAAGTAAATGCTGCAAAACTGCAGTAGATTCTACAGTGTACCTAGAATTACTATTTACAGTGTACACTCAAAAAATAAACTCGTCTGCAGACTCTTCTAAGTGACAAGAGAGTGGGTCCTCTAGCTGTAGTTGTCAGTTAGAAGATACACTTGGCATGTGCCAGCCCAAAACCTGACTCATGCCAGCCCAAGACTCGTCAACCAGGGCCTGATTCAGGATTCCCCCTGTAGGTGGCATCAGTATAACTTGCATTCTGTATGAAGTGTGGGAATGAATTGCATACTTTCTATGTTGATTTTAATCATATTTATGTAAATACACATTCGTGTTATGTAGAATCTTGAGAGCTATCTATTGGGGATGCTAGAAAAGGTAAAGCATTCAATGTTTTGATATGATTGAGACAAAACAAATATGTGTAGGGCACAGACACCTCTTTTGTGGTTATTTCTATGGTACAATATCTGCAAGGAAACTCCCATTGGTATGACATCCACATGTGTGTTAACAGTCTGTTACTAAAGGGTAGAAATACTCTCAATATAGACTTGGGGATATGGCAGGAGTTCCCCTAACCTACATACCTCTATGTTTGTATGAATTAGCTATAACAAACCTCAGAAATAAAGATAGACATGGACAACAATTATGCCTATAGGCTCAGAACCCAGTTAGCTCCACCTGCAGTGAAGTAGAGGTTATAGTGCACAGGTTAACCCTCTAAGGGCTGCATAGTGCTTTAAGGTGCTATGCTCTATGTGATCATAATACATGAACTAATGATTAATATACTCGCCTAACTGTTGATTCATTTAATTCCAAAGGTGCATGAATGCAGGCTTGGCGAATAGACTCACAGGGCTACATTCATGCATCATGCTGACAAAAGGATTCAAGCACATTTAAAGCAGTTTGCAGCCAATAAAGGGTTAACTTTTCTGGGGTTGTGAATTTGACGACCTTAGACTTGTCACTTGGAGTGGGCCACTGCCTGGGCTAACATTGTCAGTTAGATGAGCCTAGTGTTGTCTTGTGGGATGGTAACTTGGTAGGTCCTCAGAAAGACAACCTTTAACTCGTTTATTTTATGACCGTCACTTAGAATACCCAAAAGTCTTCCTACAAGACGACTATTTGACAACCTTAGACGCTTTGATTTTATCAGTGTACCGTAAAACCTCGCATATATAAGCCACGTGTCAGATCACTAGTGCGGCTTATAGGATCGGCCCAGAGTCTAGGTGTGGCTTATACACCAGTTTTTGATATCATAGTACAGTACAAAAGTCACCATAATCAGATGGCCAGTGCAGCTTATAGGATAGGCACAAAGTCGGGGTGTGGCTTATATGCGAGTTAGGCTTATACGTGAGGTTTTATAGTATGTGCGTGTTTGGTTGTGCTGGTGGGTGGGTGTTTTGGGCTGTATTGTATACACCATTGAATACCCCACATATACCTCACACAGAGCCCCATATACCTACTCAGCCATTCTATTCACTCCCTCACGCCTTCCCATCAGCCCCCACTGTAGGAACAGGAAGTGCAAAGTTCTGTGGAGTACAAATATGACGAGACACCACTTTCGTTAGCGCTCCGGCCGACATAAAAAATTCTGTTTGAGTGAGGAAATTAATCCTGTTTTTGGGTGTTGGGATTAATGGTGGTAGTATTGGTAGCGGGTGTTCGCAGCGCGGCTTACAGTGTCAGGGTAAATACTAATTTAATAATGCACTGTGTACTGCGGCAGCCGGAAGCTGCTCAGTGCCACCGCAGTGAATTGACATTCCCGCTGAGATATAATACAATTATGTGGATCATGGAGGAGAGATGTGAATTATTTCTGTATTGGTACACAATTGGATGTGTTGTGGACTAAGATTCACTTTTTTAGTAATGTATATAGTGGATCTACAATCTACTTTGTTATCTATTAATTTTGTCATTTAAGGGTCTCCTGAACCTGGTGATCTAGCTTTAGATATCCCTCAATAGATCTATAGCTACTCTTGTATCCACTAAACCTCACTCGTTAAAACTCACCGTGAGAGACAGATCCTTAGTCTACAATAGAACCCGCAGCACATTATATGTAGAATAATTGAAATATTCTTCATTCTGTTTCGTCTTTTCTCAGTATACATTGAATAAATCCCATATAGTTTAGTGCACCGGATCTCATTACAAGCACCGGCTTTGTGTTACAGGAACTGGTTTTGTGTTGCAAGTACCTGTTTTGTGTTGCAAGCGCTGGTCTTGTACTGCAGGCACTGGTCTTGTATTAAACACACTGGTCTTGTAACACAATCACTGGTCTTGTATAGCAAGCACTGGTCTTGTATAGCAAGCACTGGTCTTGTATAGCAAGCTCTGGTCTTGTATAGCAAGCACTGGTCTTGTATAGCAAGCACTGGTCTTGAAGCGCAAGCACTGGTCTTGTAGCGCAAGCACTGGTGTTGTATTGCAAGCACTGGTGTTGTATTGCAAGCACTGGTCTTGTATCGCAAGCACTGGTCTTGTAGCGCAAGCACTGGTCTTGTAGCGCAAGCACTGGTCTTGTAGCGCAAGCACTGGTCTTGTATAGCAAGCACTGGTCTTGTAGCGCAAGCACTGGTCTTGTAGCGCAAGCACTGGTCTTGTAGCGCAAGCACTGGTCTTGTAGCGCAAGCACTGGTCTTGTATTAAAAACACTGGTCTTGGTTTGCAAGCAAGCACTGGTCTTGTAGCGCAAGCACTGGTCTTGTATTGCAAGCACTGGTGTTGTAGCGCTAGCAAGCACTGGTCTTGTAGCGCAAGCACTGGTCTTGTATCGCAAGCACTGGTCTTGTAGCGCAAGCACTGGTCTTGTAGCGCAAGCACTGGTCTTGTAGCGCAAGCACTGGTCTTGTATTGCAAGCACTGGTCTTGTATTGCAAGCACTGGTCTTGTAGCGCAAGCACTGGTCTTGTATTGCAAGCACTGGTCTTGTATTGCAAGCACTGGTCTTGTATCGCAAGCACTGGTCTTGTATTGCAAGCACTGGTCTTGTATTGCAAGCACTGGTCTTGTATTGCAAGCACTGGTCTTGTATTGCAAGCACTGGTCTTGTATTGCAAGCACTGGGTTTGTATTGCATGCACCAGGTTTGTATTGCATGCACCGGGCTTATATTATACGCACCAATCTTATAAGCACTGGACTCCTTTAATGGCCAGGGCAAACTTTACTTGAAATAACATAGCACCTTTCAATTCAATTGGACTAATAAAGTAGGCCTCACTTTTCACTACTTTAACTTTTAAGCACATTCAGCATAGATGGAAGTGTGCTCTCTCCTTTGGATATTGCTTCCTTTGGGTGGGGTGGGTGGCTCGGCAGATAGTGTTAACCCTTTAGGGATGGATGCCACTAAAAAAGATGACATTTGTCATCATGATGCACCAATGCAGCCTCGGCGAGTGTCTCAACTCCGTGAGTGTCTCAACCCCATAGGGTCGGCCTGATGCTTGAATGCAGCCCTGGGAAGTTACTCGCCAGGGCTGCATTCATGCATCATTACGACCAAGGGCACGATGCATTAAGGCATCATGCCGTCCTTGAAGTGTTATAAGTTACAGCAGTATATATATTGAGGTATTCGTCATAGTTAGCAGTTAGCTCAGTCCTTCCTGTTATAGTTTCTCAAAGAAAATATGGCGGCCAGCAGATACACACGTCATGACAAATGACGTCACTCTATATGGAAATGTGCACCGTCTGCAGATTAAAGCCCCAAGGGCCGCATAGTGCTTTTATAGGCCTATAGTATGTCCTTGTCATGATGTATGAATGCAGCCCAGGTAAGTCTACTCGCCAGTGCTGGAGTCTTGCGAGTTACTCATGCATCATGACTACTCTTCATCTGATGCTTGAATGCAGCCTTGGTGATAGTCGATATGAGGCTTGAATGCAGCACTAGTTAGCTACCCGCCAGTGCTGCATTCATGCAAAATGGCGGTAAAGGGCATAATTTATTAAAGTGTGTTGGCCTTTAACGGTTAATACGCTCACTGAGACGACCTCTGGCCGAAATATATTGTTGTGCTAGCGGCCAAGCAGAAAAGATTCTCTGTTCAGGTGTGCGTGGATCATCGATTCTCCTTGGCTGCTTATATTAGAAAAAAATAATTTGTTTGTTATGTTGTATAAAATATTTTTTGAATAATGCAAGGAATCAAGCACTTTCCTAGGAGAAAGGTGGAAAGGTGGAGGATGGGATCTAGGAAGGCAGGGAGGCAGGCACAGAAGCATGCAGGCAGACAGGAGGCAGGGAGACCAAGAGGGGGCAGGCAGACAGGCTATTCAGGCAGACAGAGAGGCAGGCAGACAGAGAGACAGAGTGGGAGGCAGACAAAAAGAGAGGGGAAGGGCAGACAGGCCAGTCAGTCAGACAGAGAAGTGGGGAGACAGAAAGGCAGGAAAACAGAGAGGCAGGAAGACAGAGAGGCAGGGAGAGACAGAGAGGCAGGAAGACAGAGAGGCAGGGAGGCAGAGAGGTAGGGAGACAGAGAGGTAGGGAGACAGAGAGGTAGGGAGACAGAGAGGCAGGGAGACAGAGAGGTAGGGAGGCAGAGAGGTAGGGAGACAGAGAGGCAGGAAGACAGAGAGGCAGGGAGACAGAGAGGCAGGGTTAACAGAGAGGCAGGGAGACAGAGAGGCAGGCAGACAGAGAGGCAGGCAGACAAAGGGGCAAACAGAGAGAGAGGCAGGCAGACAGAGAGGCAGGCAGACAGAGATACAGAAAGGCAGGGAAACACAGAGGCAGGCAGACAGAGAGGCAGGCAGACAGAGAGGCAGGCAGACAGAGAGGCAGGCAGACAGTGAGGCAGGCAGACAGAGAGGCAGGCAAGTATGCAAACATGCATACTGACAGTACTGGCAGTCAGGCAGGCTGGCAGGCAGACAGTGGGGCAGACAGTTAAGCAGGCAGACAGTTAGGCAGGCAGTCAGGCAGTTTAGTTTAGACAGGCAGCAGGCAGACAGGCAGTCTAGGAAGGTAGACAGGCAGATAGACAGGCAGACAGTCAGGGTAGGCAGGGAGGCTGGCACGAAGGGGGCAAGATAGGATTGAGAGGACTCAAAGGGGCAGGCAGACAGTCAGAAAGGGAAGGAGGCAGGCAGACAGGGGAGAGGAGGCAGGCAGGCAGACAGTCAGGAAGGGAAGAAGGCAGGCAGAAAGGAAAGAATGCAGGCAGACAGGGGAGAGGAGGCAGGCAGACAGTCAGGAAGGGAGAGAGACAGGCAGACAGGTAACTTTCCCTTGTACTAAACCCCTTTTTTTAATGTATCATATTCTTTAGGAAATCATCTTATGCAATAAAGATATAATATAAATTTTAAAAAGGGAAGTGGTAGGGGAAACAGACAGGGTAGGAGGGAGGTAGATGGTATGGTGAATATTTCAGTGTGCAGCAGCAGCAGGAGCTGGATAAGACAACTATTGACACAGAGTCCTTCATCAAGGAGCAAACACCCACTGGGAGATCTGCCCCCTCATCCCACAGGGGCCTGTTGCAGAGTAAATTACATTATTTCATGTGGGGAAACCAAGTTACTATGCTTAAAGGGCTACTGTAACGTCCACCACTACTTTGTATTATCGTATTTAGCGAGTTTGTCTATATGTTGTGGTATATCTCTAAATGCTGTGCCTTACATGGTAAGTGAGTAGTGGCCGCCGACATAGCTTCCACACCATAACAATGCTTCCACTGCCACCCAGAGGCCGGAGGCAGGTCACGTGGTGTGTGACGTAGCGAGAGTCCTCCACCCAGGTGTGATAGCCTCCCTACAAGCACTATTAAGGCCTATGACAGCTTCAACTCAAAAGCCTCATGTCGTGGGGGGGGGGTTCCTCCTATATACTATACATGTAGATATATGTGTAATTACAACCTGTATCACAACATTGATTCAACTCACGGACTTCTGCTACTACAGCTCCATGATACAATAGTTAGTTAATCTTGACTGGCCGCTGTACATGTATTATTGTATACCCTATAAAATGACACTATAATGGCTTATTATATAAATCATGGCCATGGGGGGGGGGGGGGTTATCTGATGCTTTGTGCCTTAATGCATTTTATTTTTCTGATGGTGTGCTCTAATTTGCATTTCAACCCAATCAGATGAAATAGATCTGTCGAATATTTTCTCTTTGACTTATACAACTGCATGTGTATTCCCAACTTTTTTTTGTTTTATAAATTTGCCATGATGCATGAAAAATTCAATGCCTCTGGTGAGTCTCTGTATGCAAGGCTGGGGGGAGGGAGTTAACAAA
The DNA here is from genome assembly GCA_947462335.1 of Harmothoe impar. NCBI lineage: Eukaryota > Metazoa > Annelida > Polychaeta > Phyllodocida > Polynoidae > Harmothoe > Harmothoe impar. Next base: position 107,705,907 of record OX381705.1, on the reverse strand, counting down.
CTAAATGTGGGAAAGTAGGCAGGAAACATTGGAATTCATTTTTAGGTGGAATTACCGGTACTACTCATATTTAGATATGTAGGCTTTTCAAGATATCGGATATGTACATAAAAAAATGTATATAAAAAATCCTCTAATATATAAAAAAAATAATTTAAAAACAAATGGGCAGGGTTAGGGCAAGGGTATCTGCATGTGCATCTGCCTTATAAAGCCAGATGCACCTCTGGCTGGTACGCCCCATACGTGACCTCATCATGCAATACTAGCTATTTATTTGTTGGGCCGATTCAATGCCTTTCCCCACTGTATTTTGACATTCAAAAAATCGGAAAATCGAGACAAAAAATCGTGATAATCAGAATCAACAAAATGAGATGTCAGTGATATCCCTAGCTGTGATAGCCTACATATCATGGTGAGTAGAAGGCACCCCATACCCCCTGCCCTCCGTGACGTCACAACATGGCCAGAGCTGATAAGGCCAGGTGTGCTGGGTGTGGGTGGAGGTGGGGAAGGCGGCGGCCCCCTGTATGGCTGCAGTTAGAGTGTCAAAACTCTTATATATGTGAAGTCTACGGACTGGTTATGATCTAAATAGAGTTAGGGAAAAGAGAATATGTAAAAATCGTGTCACTAGTTCTTTAAGTACTAGAATGGCCGTTATCCACACCCCCGTGGAGAAACTGATGCTCATTGTCCATGGCCTGTTTCTCCATGATGATGTCACTAAAATAGTTTTGAAACCAATCTTTAAATGTCGTTTTTAGATATAATTTATTTATTATTACATTAAATAAACACAAAGATCCACTCTAGTCAGTCTGAATTCCTGGTTTCTCCACTTGTGGTACCTTGGATTATATCACACTTGGCTCCACCTCGTGTTATATGATCTAAGGTACCACTCGTGGAGAAACCTGTCATTCAGACAGATCATCGTGGACCTCTGTTTATATATCTTCAGAATAAAACCATTACAAAATCGAAGATCAGGCCAAAATTAGAAGGTGTGTTTCAGGTTACATGGTCAGATTTCTCTTTTCAATTTAGCTTGAAAAGTACCAAGAAATTGATTCACAAGCCCCATTGCTGACTCTCTAAACCATTGCCTTGCTGAAAATAGCGTTCCAAATTAGATAGAAATTTCTAGGGTCAGCCCTCTTTTGCTATGTAGGGTCGGGTTACTTGTAATCATAGAATTACAATGTTATTATTTGCTCTGCAACAGCCCACAGGGGCAATAAAAATGGTCTGAACGTCCACGGCGTCTTTGTCTGCTATGCTGTATTGGGGAGTTTCATCATGACGGGGTGCACATCGTTACTATCTAAGCAGCATGTAGTGCTCTAACATGGGGGTCCCCATGTCAAATGTCCATTTTGAGAGATGGCCATATCGCATGTCAATGTCGCTTGATAATGCCCATGTCCCATGTCGATTATAAGAATTGCTCGTCGCATGTCACAGTGTCGTTTGAGCCTCATGTTGCATGTCACAAGGCCTCATATTGATTGTCGATTATAATAGATAGTCATATCGCTGTGTCGATTTTGGTCATCCACAGCCCTAACATGCTGTGGCCTTTGTCAACATCCTTGACTCATACCAACCCAGTGGTGGTTCAACATCTATCTGGGGTTTTGAATCTGGAACTTGCGAGTTACTCTCTATAATATCAAATGATGGCACTCTTTGACAGAATAAGCATCTATTGATGAAGGCACTTGAAAATCCACAGCTGAAATTTGAAAATCCATGTACCTGACCGTGATGAAGGGGCTATTTTAGGACGCCATTGTGTACTTAGGGACTGATCATTTTTTAACAACAGGGGGGGTGGTAGTTTTCCGCGCGAGCGCACAAATTTTTTTATCCCCCCCCTTACGGCCGAAAATCGGCCCGCACGCAGGCCCTTTGAAGCATAGTTACGCGCGGGCTTTTTGGCTCAAAACAGGTTAAATTATTTTGCCCCCCCCCCCAAGAGGGGTCCACATTTTTTTGCCCCCTCCCCGGTCAAGGGGTCCAAATTTGTTTGCCCCCCCCCCCAACCCACCAACCTCCCTGTGTTGTTAAAAAATGATCACTCCCTTATGTATGTGAATATCGCTGCAAGGTAATATAGAGGTCAACATTCTTTCCAATGATAGAAAGTCAAGAAGCCTCTTCTGAAGCTGGTAGAGAAGCATATCCTCAGTAGGCGCAGAACACAGCATATCCTTATTTATGTTGGAGGGCAATTCAACGGTATCTGTAGAACCTCAAGTATAAGCTGCGGCGACTACACGAGTCAGATCGGCGATGCAGCATGTAGAATCGGCCCAGAGGGGGGGTATAGATGGGGGGTCCCCATGTCGCATGTCGATTTTAAGAAATGGCCATGTCGCATGTCTATGTCACTTAATAATGCTCATGTCGCATGTCGATTTTAAGAAATGGCCATGTCATATGTCTATGTCACTTAATAATGCTCATGTCGCATGTCGATTTTAAGAAATGGCCATGTCATATGTCTATGTCGCTTAATAATGCTCATGTCCCATGTCGATTTTAAGAAATGTCCATGTCCCCTGTCACTATATTTTTAAGCCTCATGTTGCATGTCACTAGGCCTCATGTCGCATGTCGATTTTAAGACAAGGCCTTGTCGCCATGTCGAATTTAGGGGTCTACCCCCATCAGAGTCAGGGTGCGGCTTATAAGCTAGTTATGAGTTAGGCTTATACGTGAAGTTTTATAGTATATCTATTGCAACATGTAGGACATCAAAATACCTGTCCCATCCCCACGTCCCAAGTTGGACCTTGAGCCGTGTGCCCAGTCACAACCTGTTGACGATGGAGAGGGGTCACATGACCAGTCACATGACCAGTCATATGATCAATGTGGCCCTGAGGGTTTCATTTCTGTCGCTGGTCATCACCATGGCAACACGACGCACGACTGGAGAGCTGAGACGGGTGGGAGGCGGCAGGGAGGGAGAAAGCTTCAGGCAATTTAGTCTCCGGGACATAGGACTGGTGCCCACTCCGCCTACACATATAGCTGTGTCTGACCAGATAGGCCTAATGTGAACATCTTTAACTGGGTGCCATCTTTGAGTGGGTGCCATCTTTGACCACCTTACAGAAAACTGTTTATATTTAGGGCAGGTGAAGATATAACTGGAGATATAACCACCATTATTTCACCCCTTACATATCAAAGAAGAATTCTTCCATTTTATTCCTTTTTTCTTTATGGAGGCCGGTCAAAGATGGTACCAGGTCAAAGATGGCACCTGGTCAAAGATGGCACTTGGTCAAAGATGTTCACATTGGCCCGATCTGGTGAGACACAGCCACAGTGACATGAGGAATATAAGAGATTGTGACATGGGACATGGCCATTTCTTAAAATTGACAGAGTGACATAGCTATTTCTTAAAGGCGCACTGAACCCACGACGTCATTTGCGTACAAAACTCGGCAGGGTTAGGTCCTCAACTCAGTGCGCCTTTAAAATCAACAGGGCGATATGGCCGTTTCTTGAAATCGACTAGGGAAATTGGAGACCCCCCCTCCCCCCTCCATCCAGACCCCCGTAAAAGACAGACAGAGACATACATGCAGAGACAAATATAGAGAGAGACTTAGAGACAGACAACCAGAGCCTGGGGTCCCATTCTCCCATGTTGTCTGTGATGGATATCTCTCCATGCTCAGTCCCTCCACCCACATCATACAACCCCCCCCCCCCCCCCCCACCCACTCCCCCCCCCCTCCCACCCCCTATCAGACACTCCAGTCAACCATTCTGTGTTTATGGCAAGCAATATGTTCACCCCTGATATCGGAGTTTTAAACTTTGATATCATAGTTTCTTACTTCGATATCACAGTTTCTAACTTTGATATCACAGTTCTTAACCCTGATATCTGAGTTTCTAACTTAAAAAGTTTTAAAGTCCGATATCAGAGTTTCCTACTCTGATATCAGAGTTTAAAACTTTGATATCAAGGGTGAACAAATGGCTTGCCACAGGTTTCACCAGAACTCTTCAAGGACGCATGTCACTAAAATATCACATTTGTTGTTATGATACACCGTATGATGACTTACACTCAAAATAGGCCATTTCCTTTGTTCTCTCAAGCAAAAATCTGCTTGGATAGTAACACTCCCCTTTTTTGAGAGATTTGAGCCCCACAGAGAGGCCCCCTGATGACTTCCTCTGTTGCAGAATGGGCCTCCATACACACACAGAGAGGCCTCCTGATGACTCCCTCTGCTGCAGAATGGTCCTCCATACACACACAGAGAGGCCTCCTGATGACTCCCTCTGCTGCAGAATGGTCCTCCATACACACACAGAGAGGCCTCCTGATGACTCCCTCTGCTGCAGAATGGTCCTCCCCATGCACGCACAGAGAGGCCTCCTGATGACTCCCTCTGCTGCAGAATGGTCCTCCCCATGCACGCACAGAGAGGCCTCCTGATGACTCCCTCTGCTGCAGAATGGTCCTCCATACACACACAGAGAGGCCCCCTGATGACTCCCTCTGCTGCAGAATGGTCCCCCATACACACACAGAGAGGCCTCCTGATGACTCCCTCTGCTGCAGAATGGTCCTCCATACACACACAGAGAGGCCTCCTGATGACTCCCTCTGCTGCAGAATGGTCCTCCATACACACACAGAGAGGCCTCCTGATGACTCCCTCTGCTGCAGAATGGTCCTCCCCATGCACGCACAGAGAGGCCTCCTGATGACTCCCTCTGCTGCAGAATGGTCCTCCCCATGCACGCACAGAGAGGCCTCCTGATGACTCCCTCTGCTGCAGAATGGTCCTCCCCATGCACGCACAGAGAGGCCTCCTGATGACTCCCTCTGCTGCAGAATGGTCCTCCCCATGCACGCACAGAGAGGCCTCCTGATGACTCCCTCTGCTGCAGAATGGTCCTCCATACACACACAGAGAGGCCCCCTGATGACTCCCTCTGCTGCAGAATGGTCCCCCATACACACACAGAGAGGCCTCCTGATGACTCCCTCTGCTGCAGAATGGTCCTCCATACACACACAGAGAGGCCTCCTGATGACTCCCTCTGCTGCAGAATGGTCCTCCATACACACACAGAGAGGCCTCCTGATGACTCCCTCTGCTGCAGAATGGTCCTCCCCATGCACGCACAGAGAGGCCTCCTGATGACTCCCTCTGCTGCAGAATGGTCCTCCCCATGCACGCACAGAGAGGCCTCCTGATGACTCCCTCTGCTGCAGAATGGTCCTCCTTACACACACACAGAGAGGCCTCCTGATGACTCCCTCTGCTGCAGAATGGTCCCCCATACACACACAGAGAGGCCTCCTGATGACTCCCTCTGCTGCAGAATGGTCCTCCCCATGCACACACAGAGAGGCCTCCTGATGACTCCCTCTGCTGCAGAATGGTCCTCCATACACACACAGAGAGGCCTCCTGATGACTCCCTCTGCTGCAGAATGGTCCTCCATACACACACAGAGAGGCCTCCTGATGACTCCCTCTGCTGCAGAATGGTCCTCCATACACACACACAGAGGCCTCCTGATGACTCCCTCTGCTGCAGAATGGTCCCCCATACACACACAGAGAGGCCTCCTGATGACTCCCTCTGCTGCAGAATGGTCCTCCATACACACACAGAGAGGCCTCCTGATGACTCCCTCTGCTGCAGAATGGTCCCCCCCATACACACACGGAGAGGCCTCCTGATGACTCCCTCTGCTGCAGAATGGTCCCCCTTACACACACAGAGAGGCCTCCTGATGACTCCCTCTGCTGCAGAATGGTCCTCCATACACACACAGAGAGGCCTCCTGATGACTCCCTCTGCTGCAGAATGGTCCCCCTTACACACACACAGAGGCCTCCTGATGACTCCCTCTGCTGCAGAATGGTCCTCCCCATGCACACACAGAGAGGCCTCCTGATGACTCCCTCTGCTGCAGAATGGTCCCCCATACACACACACACAGGCCTCCTGATGACTCCCTCTGCTGTAGAATGGTCCCCCATACACACACACACAGGCCTCCTGATGACTCCCTCTGCTGCAGAATGGTCCCCCATACACACACACACAGGCCTCCTGATGACTCCCTCTGCTGCAGAATGGTCCCCCATACACACACACACAGGCCTCCTGATGACTCCCTCTGCTGCAGAATGGTCCTCCATACACACACAGAGAGGCCTCCTGATGACTCCCTCTGCTGCAGAATGGTCCTCCCCATGCACACACAGAGAGGCCTCCTGATGACTCCCTCTGCTGCAGAATGGTCCCCCATACACACACAGAGAGGCCTCCTGATGACTCCCTCTGCTGCAGAATGGTCCTCCATACACACACAGAGAGGCCTCCTGATGACTCCCTCTGCTGCAGAATGGTCCCCCCCATACACACACAGAGAGGCCTCCTGATGACTCCCTCTGCTGTAGAATGGTCCTCCATACACACACAGAGAGGCCTCCTGATGACTCCCTCTGCTGCAGAATGGTCCTCCATACACACACAGAGAGGCCTCCTGATGACTCCCTCTGCTGCAGAATGGTCCCCCCCATACACACACAGAGAGGCCTCCTGATGACTCCCTCTGCTGCAGAATGGTCCCCCCCATACACACACAGAGAGGCCTCCTGATGACTCCCTCTGCTGTAGAATGGTCCCCCATACACACACAGAGAGGCCTCCTGATGACTCCCTCTGCTGCAGAATGGTCCTCCATACACACACAGAGAGGCCTCCTGATGACTCCCTCTGCTGCAGAATGGTCCCCCCCATACACACACAGAGAGGCCTCCTGATGACTCCCTCTGCTGCAGAATGGTCCTCCATACACACACAGAGAGGCCTCCTGATGACTCCCTCTGCTGCAGAATGGTCCCCCATACACACACAGAGAGGCCTCCTGATGACTCCCCCTGCTGCAGAATGGTCCTCCATACACACACACAGGCCTCCTGATGACTCCCTCTGCTGTAGAATGGTCCTCCATACACACACAGAGAGGCCTCCTGATGACTCCCTCTGCTGCAGAATGGTCCTACCCATACACACACAGAGAGGCCTCCTGATGACTCCCTCTGCTGCAGAATGGTCCTCCCCATACACACACAGAGAGGCCTCCTGATGACTCCCTCTGCTGTAGAATGGTCCTCCATACACACACAGAGAGGCCTCCTGATGACTCCCTCTGCTGCAGAATGGTCCTCCCCATACACACACAGAGAGGCCTCCTGATGACTCCCTCTGCTGTAGAATGGTCCTCCATACACACACAGAGAGGCCTCCTGATGACTCCCTCTGCTGCAGAATGCTCCCCCCCCCCATACACACACAGAGAGGCCTCCTGATGACTCCCTCTGCTGCAGAATGGTCCCCCCCATACACACACGGAGAGGCCTCCTGATGACTCCCTCTGCTGCAGAATGGTCGGCAACCTCCACATCTTATTTCCTTAGATCGGCCTGACCTGTTTCCGCAATCTCCCAGCAGATTCTCCTATCCGTTTGTACCAGCATCATTTCCTTCTCTGCCAAAAGGCAGAGGATCATTCTGAAAACTCACCTACGCCATGCTTTGAAGATACTCATTTATATAACTATGAAGTGCCAAAAGGCGGTGGATGATTCTGAAAACTTATCTACGCCACTATGAAACAATTCAAATATCTAAAGGAAAGTATGGATAGATGTTGTTTAGAATTAGAGAAATATTGGCCAGGAATTAATAGTTATAGTCCTGAAGTCAGTCCAGTAAAGAAAAGCGTAATACAACTTTATATAACGTTTCTCTATGGATCCTTATTGTGGTAAAACATTATATAACGTTAGAAACGTTATTTTGACATAAAATAACGTATTTTCGTTAGCAGGGCTGGAGCCTTTTGGCAGAGTCTTATTGGAGACTGTGCTGGGAGAGTGGTGTTTCCGGTCGGCCCTTGCACATGCTCAGCCCCCTGCGCGTGCGTATTGAGGGCGGACCTTGCCCCATCAATCCCAGCATGCCCCGCGTGAAGGAGCTCTTGAGAATTGGAGGTGACAAAAGCATTCTGTGCCACAATATTGCCTCCATATAAAGCACTGCTCTGACTCACAGGTGGAAATTACACAGGTCTAATTCCTTATTGGGGACATCAATCCTGATTTTTAACGTAGAAATGGTCTGTTCACAGCCTGCACACCCACGCTATTCCACAATAAAATCCAATTTGCAACTCAACATAGAAACAATAGATCTCTGCTTAATTGTTCACTTGCCAATTCATTGGGAGAAATTCTGATTTTACTCTGATAATTATAAATTGGTAAACAGATCAGTTACATGTTTTTAAAGTATTTTCTGATAGTTGAATGAGGTTGAGTCATTTGTTGCTTTCCTCGGTCAGTGACCGCTTGTCCACAATGACTGCAGTGACACTGTTTGAGTCCTTGACCCCTTGTGAACCCGGTTGGCCTATATTACCTTACAAATGCTGCATATACTGTAAAACCTCGCGTATAAGCCGCGGCTAGTACGCAAATCAGATCGGCTTATAGGATCAGCCCAGGGTCAGGGTGCAGCTTATACACGAGTTTTTGCCACTATGATACAGTACTAAAATCGGCACATTCAGATCGCCAATGCGGCTTATAGGATCGGCCTTAACTGGGGGTGCGGCTTATACGCGAGTTAGGCTTATACGCGAGGCTTTACGGTAGTGTTTTAATGCACTATGTCCTGATGACCATGATGCATGTATGCTGCAGTGTGCTTTATCTTCACAGTGGTTTAGTGCAGTGTTTCCCATTATAGCACAATGCATGCATGATGACTACCCGGTCACGTCTGGGTTGATGACTACCCGGTCACGTCTGGGTTGATGACTACCTGGTCACGTCTGGGTTGATGACTACCCGGTCACGTCTGGTTTGATGACTACCCGGTCACGTCTGGGTTGATGACTACCCGGTCATGTCTGGGTTGATGACTACCCGGTCACGTTTGGGTTGATGACTACCCGGTCACGTCTGGTTTGATGACTACCCGGTCACGTCTGGGTTGATGACTACCCGGTCATGTCTGGGTTGATGACTACCCGGTCACGTTTGGGTTGATGACTACCCGGTCACGTTTGGTTTGATGACTACCCGGTCACGTTTGGGTTGATGACTTCCCGGTCATGTTTGGGTCGATGACTACCCGGTCATGTTTGGGTCGATGACTACCCGGTCACGTTTGGGTTGATTGTTGGGTTGCTTTACTTCCTATAATTAGCAGCTGAGATCATGTCGAGGGTGGTGATGGTGATCGAATCTATGGATAACTGAAAGAGGCCTCTACACTTTTACTGAGGCAATGTTTCTTTTACATCCCATACTACATAGGCACAGTGTGAGATGGACAGGCCCTTGATATGCTGTATGTTTACCACAGCAGGGGGGGGGAGGTCGCAGCTCAATTACCAGAGTGCTGCGGAGTCTCGAACCCACAATGTTGTGAGTGCCAGACAAACACTCTACCTTTGAGCTACTTCCCACCCCCATTAGGTTTGGGTGGTTTGGTGACTGGGTGATGCAGTCAGAAACAGAGAAGAAACCGAGTCACAAAGGGAGTCGGGAATATAAAAAGGGTTAAGTCTATCTGTAATCTGTCTAAATGGATGTGGGGGCGATCATTCACTGTGACAGTTACTATCGAAAAATGTTTGAACCTAACCCTAACCCTAACCCCAACCATAACCCTAACCCTAACCTCAACCCCAACCCTTACCCGCTTAACCCTAAGAAAAAAAGTTTTCATAGTAACTGTCACAGTAAATGTTCTCCCCCACATCTATTTAGCCAGATTACGGAAAGCGTCTTCGATAAAAAGGTTAAGGGAGTCCGACCTCCCCCTGGCGCCCTTTACACACTTTCTGATACACTTTTGTGGATGAAAAGATAAGTTTGCATGGTTGAGACAAGACAATTACAATTACACATATGACATGCTTCATAAAGGGTAAAGATGGGGCATGTCGATTCAAAAAACGGCCATGTCCTAAGTAAATATTTATGCCCAAATCACATGTCGATTTAAAAAAACACAATCCTTAAGAAATAGCTGTATCGCCATGTCGATTTTAGCCATACACCCCAATGTTATATACTCATGTATATTTGGACTGTACCCTATGTTCATCTCTCATGTATGCACTTTCATGTGTAGGCCTTTAGCCCTTTAACTACGGCATCATGCCTTCATGTATCATGCCCTTGGTCGTCATGATGCATGAATGCAGCCCAGGCGAGTAACTCGCCAGTGCTGCATTCAAACATCATGCCGACCCTATGAGGTGGAGATATCCCAGAGGGTCGTCATGATGCACCAATGCAACGCTGATGGGTTACTCACGAGGGCTGGATTCATGCATCATGACGACCAATGGCATGATGCATTGAGGCATGATGCCATCCTTAAAGGGTTAAAGCTCTCAGGGTTGTACTGATGCATGCAGGGTCTTTACATGTTGCATGCAAATACGGGATAGCTCTCCCACGTGAGAGGACAAACGTTTAGAGTGTTATCCTAATCTTAGATCTTAATATCTTAATTCAGTGTCTTAAACAAGGAACTGCACCACTCCATTTAGTATGTCAAGGGCGGTCGAGCGGTGCAGTGTTTCATTTACTCCAACTTCAGGTACTATAGTTAAGACAAATAATAGTCTTATTAAGATAACGCTCTTAACGTTTGTCTTCTCACCTGGGAGAGCTATCCAGTGCGTGCCGCATGCCACACTGTGTGTGCATGTCCAGAACATCATGACGTGTGTCCTGATGTTAACCCTTTAAGGGCGGCATAATGCACTAGTTCATCATGCCCTTGGTCGCCATGGTGCATGAATGCAGCCCTGGCAAGTAACTCAGCTGTGCTGCATTCAAGCATTATGCTGAGCCTATGGGGTTGATATACTCCCAAAGGGTCAGCATGATGCACCAATGCAGTAGCGGCTCGCGAGTTACTTGCCATTAGTGCATCGTGATAATAAATGTCATCTTTTGGCGATATGCTGTCTTTAAACGATTAAGAAAGGGTAAAAGAAGATAAGAAGTAAAATGAGTAGACTCTCCTAATACATCTTTATAGTAAGCAAGTCAGCTACATGTCCCCTCCCCTTTACATGCAGAGCCTACAAAATGGTGTCAGAGGCAAGCGACTACTGCATAGACTGTAAAACCTCGTGTTAATTTTATGGTGGATGCGATGACCACTAGGCTCAGGTGCTAGAAATCTTGTATCCCATGCTCCCCATGGGAAACAGTGTTCCTGTATCACATTGCCTGTGACGTCATCATTTGTTCAATTTTTTATGTTCATTTATATGCAATTAAACATATTTTGAGGGGTAAAAACCATGAAATAAAGGCAAAGGCCCATAGCCAGAGGATTATTGGTATTGTTCCCCCTCGGTGCGGCTGGGGCTTTGGGGGGAATGATACCAAAATATCCTCTGGCCATGGGTTGTGGCAAGTACGTGAGTCAGATCATCAGCATGGCTTATAGGATCAGGACAAAAGTGCGGCTTATACACAAGTTTTTATAAATATACTACAGCACTAAATATGCAGTCTTCAGACCCTTCATCAGGATCCTTCCATATTACTAATGGGCATACCGGATTCGTAAAAGGCGACAAAACCTGAGGGGTCTCATGTCTTATTGCTGTGATCAGTCACGTAAGCTGTTTGGCAGCCGCTGCCCATATGCGCGGGTTTGGGGCTTCTTGCTGATGATCTGGCATGGGATCCCTCCTCAGTGAACCATGTTGTATAACGTTTTTTTCTTTACTGTGTAATGTGCGACTCAGGCTTATACTTTCAAAATTTGTCGTTGATACAGAAATACTTGCTCTCAGACTTTACATCCTGCTTTACATACAAGCCTGCCTGTTGTGATGTACCTCTTACTCAATTACAAGATGTCAAAGCCATGGGTTGAGTGGCTTCATGTCAGATCATTGCTGGCTTCATGAGGTAGGCATACAGTCACCAAAACAGGAACTCACCGGTTCCGCATAAGTACATCATACAACAAGCCGCTTGCAGTCCCAGTGCCCAATGCACGTGGGGACAAACTTGCGGAGTCACTAGACGCCACCCATTCCACCTGTAAACTTTAAAAGCCCACTTTTCCTGTAATCTTGATATGGATGGTGTCTCGTGTTGATATTGGGGGCTCGGTCCCCCAACCCCCGCTCTTCTTTTCCCTTCTGTGCACATATGTATGACAAATACACATTCAACCCGTAATCTTATAAGGAAGGGGTGTATCAAATAAGGAATAAGATTACACCAAAAGTGGCGATTTAAGATTACGCATAGAATGGGCGGCGTCTAGTGACTCCGCAAGTTCGTCCCTTGTTGCGTGCCCAATAGGCCTACCCGTAATCGCCCATTAAACCAGAGGTGTCTAAAGAGCGCTGGTCTCAAATAAGCCCAGGTATAGAACCCCCTGAACCCCAAATTTTCTGTTTAAAAAGCATCACATTTAAAAAAGTGCAAATCCCTAAGGCTGTGTCTCACGAACTTGGGGCAATGTTTTTGTCTATAACCGGGTGCCGTCTATGACCGGGTGCCGTCTATGTCCGGGTGCCGTCTATGACCAGCTATCTAAAGAAGTTTTGGAGGAATAAAAAAAAATTTTATATTTTTTTTTTTACGATTTTAATTTATAAAAATTTTTTGAAAAAAAAAAGTTTTTTTAAATTCCTCCAAACTACTTTTTTGGATAGCCGGTCATAGACGGCACCCGGTCATAGACGGCACCCGGTTATAGACAAAAACATTGGCCGTCGTGAGACACAGCCCTATATCAGGCAGCGGGTAACAGTGACTTGAAATTTAAAGTGCTTATAGGCCTACATCGGAGCCCTTTATCCTGTACAAGTACTATTTGCAGTCCCAGTGCCCCGATAGGCCTATATCGGTTGATCCCTTATATCAGTCTCAGTGCTTAGTTGACCCCTATATCAGTACTATTTTTAGTCCCAGTGCCCAATAGGCCTATATCTGTCCCCTATTTCATGTAAAAGTACTATTTGCAGTCCCAGTGCACCAACCAACAGGCCTATATATGTCACACTGAAAATTCCGGGGGTTAGTCAATGCTTATATATCTTAGTCAAAACCACTAACTTATCAGCATTATTAAATCGAACTAAGATTTTGCTAAAATATGACTAACTTTTTACTAACCAGCTACCCACAGGAATTCCACACCAGGTTACAGCACAAGCAAGTGATGAGATATTTATCTATGTTACAAGATTGTAATTACACTTATCATGCTTAAAGGTAACCTTTTCTAATATTGAATATGATATGGGGTGTAACTTAATGTATGTATGTATCTACTTAGGCAGATCTTTTTTAAAGACAGATCAACCTATTCCAATGAGGTTTTCTGAATGGGACACCTTTTTAATGTTTTTGAAAAATGCACATATCAAAAACAGACTCAAGTCTCTATATGACCAAATCTATACAGTAGTAACTGTTGTGTGGACAGACTGGCTTCAGTGGATGGAGTTACCAGTGATTGCACAGGTAGCTCATGCTGTGGTTGATGCATATCAGCCAGGGCCATGTGCTGCTGCCACTGATTGATAATAGATGTACACTGTAAGACCATTACTAACCAATTACTAATAAATAGCTAATAATTTCAAGCAATCCAAGGCAAGGCTAACTTTTAGCTAAGCGTTAGCAGCAAAACGCTAAGAAAGGATAGGAACTTTGTGCACGTGTCTTTCGCTAATGATTGTACAAAAGTTAGTAAAACCTTAGTACAACCTACTAACTTTTGACTAACATTTGAGATTCATTATTTTCAGTGCACCTACATCAGTACCAGTGCTCAGTTGACCCCTTTATCAGTACTATTTGCAGTCCCAGTGTCCAACAGGCCTATATATGTCCCCTATATCAGACCCAGTGCTCAGTTGACCCCTATATCAGTACTATTTGCAGTTGCAGTGCCCAATAGGCCTATATATATTCCCTACATCAGACCCAGTGCTCAGTTGACCCCTATATCAGTACTATTTGCAGTTGCAGTGCCCAATAGGCTATATATATTCCCTACATCAGACCCAGTGCTCAGTTGACCCCTATATCAGTACTATTTGCAGTTGCAGTGCCCAATAGGCTATATATATTCCCTACATCAGACCCAGTGCTCAGTTGACCCCTATATCAGTACTATTTGCAGTCGCAGTGCCCAATAGGCAGTCCAGCTCTGACAGTGGCAAGAGGCCGGTGTTTGCTTCTACATGTCGGCCATGGAGGGCGGCGATCTGTCATGGCGGATTGGTCTCTCGGCAAACATTGTTTATCCTTAGACAAACACAACACTTGAAGGATACACTGCAGGCCCTGCTCATTCTATTCCCTCTGGATGTGGCAGCAGGGGGTTGTCAACCCTTTAAGGATGGCGAGTAACTCGCCGGTGCTGCATTGGTGCATCACACCAACTCTTCGGTATATCATGCCAACCCTTCAGGAGTGTCTCAACCCTGTGGAATCGGAATGATGCTTGAATGCAGCCCAGGAGCATTTATTGGGCTGTATTTTTTATGCGTAAAACCATGAATTTAAATGCTGAGGTGGAATATATTTTGTGTATCCCTCTGGAAACAAGTAACCACAAACATGATTGTGTTTTTTGTGCAGTATAAATCTCACTCAATATTCTACCTATTAATGCACTAGAGAAGAACTGCATGTAGCTCTGTGTAGAAAGAGGGAATTTTTCTTTTTAATACATGAGAAACAAACTCAAATAAAAGCAAATATGTGGAAGTATAAAGACAACTTGGAAACTGTCGAAATAGGCAGAAAGAATCTTCAGACATAAGAATAACCCAGACTCAGGGCATTGTCCGGCCAGTCGGCTGAGGCATGAACAAATCCATCATTCTTATATAAATATAGATCTGGCCGCCCACCGGGGATCAGCGTGACGAGGTGTCACATGTTTTATTACAGCTTTTTGCTGGTTCCCTGCCTCGCGCTTCCCCGCGGGGTGATATGACATGTAACGGGCCGGTGGTCGGGTATTTATAAGGTGTGGGGCAGAAGGCTGTGACAATGGAGAGTTTAAGCAGTCAATATTTACCAGTAATACCTCTCCTTTACCAGAAATAAATACTCATTACTAACAATGCCCTGCCTTAACAGAATGATTTTCATTCATGATTCCCAATTTCTTCTTGTCGGGTTTGCTGAAAACCCTGGGTTTCTCATTCATATTCATTATTTCATTACATTCTGATTTGAAAAAGAGTCAAATGTAGCACGCAATATCATCTCATGCCTTCTAGTGTCATCTCACCTAAAGTTATCTTTAATAGGTCATCCAAGGTCATACAAAGCCAACCAATGTCACCCCCTTTTACAGAATGCCACCCATAGTCGTCCAATACACACGTGGGGACGAAACTGCGTAGTCACTAGACGCCGTCCATTCTCTGCATAATCTTAAAATCGCCACTTCTGGCATAATCTTAATCAGTTTTCGCCACTTCTGGCGTAATCTTAATCAGTTTCCAGGTGATACCTATCCTTTAGATGGCACCACTGTAAGTTTGTAACATTGCTGTATATATCGGGGGCTCTGCCCCCGCACCCCCTTTTTCTTTCTCTCTTTTTCTTCTTTTTCTGAAATAAGGTTACGCCAGAAGTGGCATAGAATGGACGACGTCTAGTGACTACACAGGTTCGTCCCTTGTTGCATCCAATACCATATAATATGTGTCCAATTTTTCTCAACCAATGTCACGCAATATAAGTTCCAGCTCAAATGCAGTAAATGTTATTGAGGACAATGATATAGGGCACAAGGTCTCAATACTGAGGAACCAACGTAATATCACAAGGTACATAATATCAAGTCAATGCCACCCAATGTCAGGCAATGTCAGGCAATGTCAGCCAATGTCACCTACAATCCCCCAATGCCCCCCAATGCTACCCAATGTCAGCCAATGTCAGCCAATATCAGCCAATGTCACTAGAACTCCACCCAATACATACCACCCAATGTCACCTAAGGTCACCAAATGTCCCCCAATGTCACTAAATATCACCCGATCTCACCCAATGCCAGCCAATGTCAGCAAATGTCACCCAATGTCACTTAATAACACCCCATAGCACCCAATATCTCCCAATGCCACCCAATGTCACCCAATGCCACCCTGTGATATTATGAAGGCTCAAACTGCTATTAATCAACCTGTACTTTACAAGAATATCATAAACAATTGCTTTGTCTCCGCCTACAAGTCGAAGACAAAGCATATCCACACCTGCTACCTGGTACCTACACCTGCCACCAGTGGCGCTGCACCACCCTATTGTATATAAGGGGCACGCGCCACTAGCCACTCAGAGAGAGCTGGGTAGGGTACTAGGTGCACACCATCGCATACCTAATGTATAATAAACCCAAACTACACACCTAATCCGCGATTGTAGTTTTACTTACTTTCGTGCATATCAAATCTCAGGTATTAGTGTAATGCTAATTGACGATGGCCCGATATGACAACCCAATGCCACCCAATGTCACCCAATGCCAGCCAATGTCACCCAATACGACCCAATGACACCCAATGCCACCTAGTGTCACCCCATAGCACCCAATGACTATTGATAACCCTTATGACAATGTCACCCAATTACACCGGATGCTATCAATAGAATGATGCTTCTTAGATTGCTCTGTTCAACAACAGGAAGTGACCATTACTCACTCAAACCGCCTCCACCAATCTCCCTGGCAGAGAGTCACCTTCTCATCTCTGCTCCAGGCTACAAACTTTCAGGAAATCTTCTGTAATAGGAGGGACAAATGCAGAGCTCTTCTGTTGAAGAAGGACAGAAAGGGGTACTACTTACACAGAGAGAAGAAACAGCGTCAAAAGGGAGTCTAGGTTGCCTCCAGAATGACTCCCCTCTCCAGGGGAGTCCAGGTCGCCTAAGGGAGTCAGCTGGGTGAGTCATATGACTCAGAGAGCTATATGACTCCCCCAGGTGACTCCCTTATATCAGCTAGAGAGTCACCTAGGCTCCCTTAGGCGACCTGGACTCCCTTAGAGATCTCGAGGGGAGTCATTCTGGAGGCAACCTGGACTCCCCTTTGACGCTGTTTGTTTTCTCTGTGTATCTGGTTTCCTGCCCACACCACACACTGCCTCCCTGAATAGAGTGCCTTAACAAATCAACAAATCCTACCAGAAAAACACAGCCAATATGTCTATAATTTACAGAATCTCAAATTGTCTCCATGTCCATTGACATATTTGAATCAATTTGTTCTCTAGAAATGGCATATTTCAATCCACATGGTGCAGGTGTCAATTTTTGCCCGTGGCTTGAGCCGGATTGGCGTAGAGATTTACAGATGAGGTAAGAGGCGAACGTAGATTGTGCCTCCACCCCCTCCCCCCCCCCCCGGGCCTCCCTCACACCCACCGTCATTGTGGAGGTGGTCTAATGTCAATCGCCTGAATGTCAAGTAAGGGAGCTGCCATAATTGTTTAATAACAGGGGGGGGGGGTAGGAGGAATTATGGGGGGATCAAAACAGTTTTTGGACCCCTTGATCGGACCCCCCCCCCCCCCCCAAAAAAAAAGAATCAATGAATCAACCTTACCTCCATATTTAATCGTACGGGACATGCAGCAGACTCACACTATTATACTGTCTACGTTTTTTGAGCTTTTCCTGCTCTATCAAAGTGGCTATGTTTTTCCTCAAAGTCTAAATCATACGCGTTCCAAACACTCTAAAGTTTACTATTCAGAGGATGGCGGTCAATCAAATAATTATGATCCATGGGTAGTAATGGGGTTAGAAAGTGATCCCATTCCATTTATTTTAGAGCCCCCATCATCGGACGTACTAACACACAACCCAGAGTCTCAGGGGCTAATACATGACGGACAGCTTTTTTAATCACACTTTTTTTCTAAGCACTCTTGTAAGGGGCTCAAGCCACAGCTTCTTCACTGCTGATGTTATCATGGTGGGGGTGGGGTGTGTGGGGGGGGGGGGGGGGTGGGGGGAGGCAGTCTTCATTGACAGACTCAGGAGGTAAAAAAGATAGGTCATCCAGGATCCTGCGATAATAGCCTACCCGGTAATAAGCTTTAATCCTTGAAGGACAACATGTCGCTAAAATTACATTTGTTTTCATGATGCACCAATGCAGCCCTGGCAAGTAACTCGCTGGTGCTGGATTGGTGCATCATGCCAACCCTTCAGGAGTGTCTCAACCCCATAGGGTCGGCATGATGCTTGAATGCAGCACTGGCGAGTTACTCGCCAGTGCTGCATTCATGCATCATGACGACCAAGGGCATGATGCATCTAGGCATCATGCCGTCCTTAAAGGGTTAATCTAATTAGAGGAGGTTGTTTGCTGTCATGAAAGGGGAAGAAGGTGCCTGTTTACCCAACATTGTCAATAACCTATTATGGCAGTGATGACTAGGCTCTTGGAAATGTTACTTATTGGGCCAAAAAAAAAGTTGTTTCAGATAACCCAACCGTGCCTACCTAAACAGGGCCGACCCATGTTTTTCTCATGCAATTATAAAGAAATTCTCGTATTTTCACCCTTTTTGGGTCAATTTTAGGATATACGGAGCACATTCATATTTGAAAGAAAAAGTTATATGTTCTTTTTTTTAAAATCCGACCTACTGACCCTACATATTCTTCCCATGTTACATGAAACAAACCTTTTTTTTCGGGCTTTGGTAGATTTCTGAAATTCTACTGCTATTTGCATATAACTAAGGCTTATATCAGGTTGTTTTATCTTCAAATGGAAAATGAAAATAAATTGACATGTCACTGCACTAACTTTAATGATGTTGTTACTCAATCATATTGAGTAGTTTATTAGTTTATACACCAGGGGACGCCATTGTCTCAGCCTCCAGTGTGCCGGTGGCCAGCCTGGTCAGCCATTGCTCAGAGCCTGGCCAGACTGGCTGCAGGGGGGCAATTTATTTTGAGTTAACTAATACAGCCTTTTCAGCAAAAGAATACCTTGATTATAGAAACGAATGGAGAAACGACATATGTCATGGATACCCCCCTGATGCTGCAGTACCAAACATTAGAAATGTGTGATAGGGTGAAAAAATAAAAGGTTTGTTTCAGGTCACCCGACCGACCCTATAAAAACAGGACCGACCCTAAGTTTTTTGTATGCAATTTTGAAGAAAATGTTATACTTTTAAACTTTTTTTTGCTAAATTGTAGGTTTACAAAGAGGCTGGCTACTATGTTCATTATCATTGCATAATGTGAAATAGAGAGGTAGCATGGTACATGCAAATATTGCAATTCTTAAGACATCTTTACATATTTTTGGAAATTTTGGAATATGTAGAGGGGCTGGCAAAAAATATGTCTTTGATTCCTCATCTTGACTTCATGGTAGCTGCAGGATAGAAGCTGCAAGACTATGTAAGATATGCCTTTTGCAGTCTTTGCAAAAATGTGCAGGACAGTGGCTATGTCAACCTAAAATGCCATTGGTCCACCAGATTCACAAGTGTAGCAGGACCGAATGTCCAGTCACATGTTGGGATTTTCTGAACTAAAAGAATTTAGTAGGGTCTTTAAAGCTGAAATATGTCAACATACTGTGTAAAACTATGTATCTATCCTGATTTGGCCATAAATGATAACAAATATAATGGTTTTTTTTCAGAGAACTATACCATTTGATACTTAAAATGCATAAATCTTCATCTATGTGGCTATCCTCTCACCTCATATTACTCTCACCCCTCTCAAATGTGTTTCATCAGCTTAGATGCACCCTCGGCAAAGGGTACTTTAAGTTTAGTAGACTAGTGACATTATCAATATTCAAAGACATTATTATTAGTAGTTACATTCTTACAATTCCATTATAAATTATAATTATTACTATTACATAACACATGAATACGCCGAGAGAACACCTGTACTACTTGGAGATACAAATTTATCGAATATCATGAAAATGAATAAATTTGCTTCTAAACAAAAAAAAAAATCTGATCCTTCAGAAATGTAGCCATTCCTGCAACATTGAGAATGTGCAGGACTGAATGTCTTGTGGGATGCAAAAGCTTTTGCAAAGACTGCTTCTAAGACTATACGGTATACTGTGAAAGTACTTATTTTCACGGGTGTAAATTTTCGTGGAAGAGTGAAAATTGGCAATTTCGTGGATATTTATTCCATACTTAAGCATATAAAACTTTCGGGGATTTTCCATTTCCGCGAAAATCCCGAAAATATAAACCCAGCGAAATAAAGTACTTTCACAGTATACCTATTGTCAAGGCTTGCTTTTCAGTTCATCCCAGGGCCGCACTAGTACACACAGACCATTGCTCGTGTTCTCTTATTGCCCCGGTTTACTGCCTCCCAGGGGCTGTAAAACTTTACGGTGCCAATCTGCCGCCACATTACATGGGGACTACACCAGGGGGCAGCACTAGCACCTGTTTTAGTGTCCAACAAAGGGGTCACTTAAACCCTTTCATGGCCGCAGAACAGTCTGTAGCTGGTCTAGACTACTGGGACAATCAAAAGACAACAACCGCACACAGTTCGATTAGGCTTAAATATACATTGACTTTGTTGAAAAGAACACTCAGGTATTATCTTTGTATGAACTGTCGTTACAACAGGTATCTTAAACGTGATATGAATAATACCGGTAGGCAATGAGTATAACTACAGTATAGCTATAACTCTGAGCTCGGGAGGGGGGGGGGGGGATTTATGCCATCAGCATGCACTGAACCTGACTTTCTTAATACAGCGGACAGTCCACCTCATATACCACCTGCATTGGTCACATGACTTCCACCAGCAGCGTCATCTAGTGGTCAATGGTTATGTAACAAGTTATAAAACCCTTAATGACAATTATCGTTGGTAACCTCGGTATGCAACCGTATATGATAAACGATGGCATATGTAATGAACAGGCGGTACACATTTAGGAATGAATAAACATGTTATGAAAAATAGTAGAACCGTCTTATGTTCAATCATAACAACATACGAATAGATATACCATAATAACATAGCAGTCACAGCTGCCCGTTACAAGTCTTTGTGAAAACCTTTGCAGGACCAGCTACATTTTTGACGGACCAGATACCCACATATCTGACGATTCGTGCATTTTAGTATAAAATGATATTGTCCATCAAAAGTACATTATATTTGTAATCATTTATGGCCAAATCAGGATGAATACATGAGTTTACACAGTAAATTGACGAACACATTTCAGGTTTAAAAATCGAACTTTAATTGTTTTAGTTTAGAAAAGCCCAACATGTGACTGGACATTCAATCCGCTGGACTGGTGGCATTTAGGTGGACATTGCCACTGTCCTGCATCTTTTCACAAAGAGTGTGCACAGCACCTTAATATTACTACTGTAGCGTTTTCTCCGATCGTATAGTGGGGGGGGGAAGGGGTTGACTTCTCGTTGTGTTCTCTAAAGTCAAAAGACGTGTGTTCGAGACACGGGGGTTCGGATCACTAGGATGGCATTAACACTAGGTAAGGACACATGACAACAAGTAAAATTACAGTTCAAATGCTCTTTTATTCTAGACATAATAATAAAGTTGTATGAAGGATAAGTAGATGTCTATCGGCACGCGGTAGGCCTAATATAAATGCTCGGCGACGTTCGGTTGAATAAATCTAGGGGCCAGGATTTAAGACTAAGCCCAAGTTCTATCTCTAAGTGTGCAGGAGAGCCAGGACTCCGCTAAGCCAGAGGTCTACAATAAAGTTAAGTGACGAATACATTGGACCAGGACTCCGCTAAGCCCACGGTTCTACGATAAAGTGACGAATATGCTCGGTTTCTCGGGTAAAACTCGGTACGTCTGTGGATCGAGATTTCTAAGTGTCGGTGGTGGGGGGTGCCGGTGAATTCTTGATCTAAAGTTGGTTTGAAGGTTCTCTGAAATAAAGTTCCATGGTTTTAAAGTTGGCTAAAGATGGGTTTCTGAAGGTTCCTAGGTCTTGAAAGTGCAGGTCTAAAGGGGTCATCTTGAAGGTCTAAAAGTGCAGGAGTGCAGGTTGTTTGAAGATAGTGCAGGTGGTCTGAAGGTAGTGCAGGTGGTCTGAAGATAGTGCAGGTGGTCTGAGGGGTGTGGTGGGGTTGAGAGCCTGGTGGGTTCTGCCTGATTGGGGTGGGAGCCCTCCCTTTTATGCTACCAGGCTGGGATGATCACGTGACCAAGTCTCAGCCAATCAGAATCCAGCCAATCATGTTCCAGTATTTATAACTTCTCTATTATAAAATAATGGTAATATTTAGCAAATTGAAAGTTGTGGCATGTTAATCTAGAGTGCCACATTAGTGGGGAACAGCACTTGAATTGTGCAAATCTATAGAGAATAAGCTAGAATAGGAGTGAAAAGAACTAGGGCCTGGGGAAGGGCCAAAATGGCCCCTTTCAGCCATTTTCTCAGTTCAGATCAGGGTCCTCTTATCTGCTAAAATACAGTGATTTAAACTATGATTTGGTCCACTAGCCTAGGTAGGCTAGTTTGGTGAAGGCCACTTCTAACTAGTGTGCCCCTTTAATTTGGGTGACTTTGTATATTTAAGCAGTAAATCAGAAAGCTTGGGTTGGTAAGGTTTGAGGCTAGTTGGCTGTCAGTCTACCAGAGCCCAGCATGGAGAAAACATGGAGGTTGGGGGTGCTGGTGATTTGCTCAAAATACACATAGAAAACAGCAGCATCCGGACTATTCCAAAGAGGAGTAGACAGCTAAAGGTCTTGTCTTTGGCACTGACTATAGTAGGTGAGGTGACTTTATTTCAATTTGCAGTTTGAAGGGTGTTTGCAGGGCCATGTCAGGGGCGATAATAGTTGCATTGGGGCCGCACAGGGACGCGCAGGGCCGCAGTTCTCACGCCGGCCCCGGCTGCCGGTCCCGCCCGCCCGCCGCTGGCAGTGCCGAGGGGGGGGGGGGGGGGGGGTAGACGACGCGAAACGCTACACTACACTCGATGTGTGGGACAAAAATATAATTTTCCCTAAAAATGAGTCTTCACAAATAACTTACTTGACTTTCTATGTTTGTGCCAGTTTACATCCCTTTCTGACCTATGATTGTCTGAGTCCCCTAAGGCTGTAGAGGGCGCTGTGCGCAGAATCAGCAACCATTTTGTTGGGGGACGTAAAGCACTGTATTTGATTGGACGCCCCCCTTAAAATTGTGAATTGTTTCATGATTAGGCTAAGTTTTTAAAATGGTCAATATATAAAGATAAATACATATTTCTCGATTCATCTGGGAGTATTTACAAATTTACACACATATTTCATCAGAATCAACATATTTGTATGCTACGTCTAAACACAGTAACCTTATACGTCCCCCAATATGGCGGAATATTTGACAGGAAGTCGCTGTTAGACTCGGAGAATAACATGCTATTGACCCCTATTCTCTAAATATACTGGCACAGTGTTTGGAATATATCTAAGTAAAATTTAAAACTTGAGGAAAATTGGATCTACTTTAACCCTTTAACTTTAAAGATGTCGCTGAATGATGACAGTCCCGGCAAGTAACTAAATGGTGCTGTATGACAAAGGTCATCTTTTAGCAACATGCCATCAGTAGTATAGTATGTATCGGAACGGGACTATAGTTAAGTACTGTTTATTACTCAATCGACCTGCAGCCAATCAGAGGCCTCCATTTGGTCACGTGACCGGAAGTGACCTACTTAGGGGATTAGTGGTGACGTCACGTGACCTAGTTAGCCAATCAGAGGCCGCCATTTGGTCACGTGACCGGAAGTGACGTCATATGACCTACTTATGGACCGGAAGTGACGTCATATGACCTACTTAGGGGACCGGAAGTGAGGTCATATGACCTACTTTAGGATCACGTGACCGGAAGTGACCTGATGAGTCACGTGACCGGAAGTGCCGTCACATGACCTAATGGCCAACCGGAAGTGAGTGACCTCATTGAGGATCACGTGACCGGAAGTGACCTGATTGATCACGTGACCGGAAGAAGAAGTGACGTCACGCGACTTAATGAAGAGATGAGCGTCTTTAAGGGGTCACGCGCTTTAAAATGTGATATCTTTTTTTTTTTTGGAGGAGGAGGAGGAGGAGGAGGAGGAGAAGGAGAGGAGGAGGAGGCGAGTCTCTTATTTTTTTCGGTAAACTAATAAAAAACACTACGATATAAGTTTGTTTTTTTTTTTCATTTTTTATTGTTTTACGAGCGACTGGAAGTGACTTATTGAACTAGGTAGAAGCGTTCTTTAGAGTGTATAAGGGGGAGGGAGAGAAGAGGAGGGGAGGGGAGGGGAGGGGAGGGGGGGAGGGGGGCCCCTTTAAGATGCATGGGGAGGGGGGCGCTTTTAGGATGCATGGGGCGGGTGGGGGGGGGAGGGGGGGAGGGGGGAGGGGGGCACTCTAGGGGGGTGGGGGGGCACTCTAAGAGGCGTTTGTCTCTTTTAAGAAAAAAAGAAACGAAAAAGATTTCAATCGAGAGACACGCTTCTTCCTCTCGAGAGGAAGAAGTGTGTCTCTTCATTTTTTTTTGTTTATCACGTGCCTCGATGAGGCGATCAGCTGCGACTGGAGGAAGTGACACTTTAAGAGGGCGCGCGTCTTAATTGTTATGATATTTTTTTTTACTTACTAATAAAGAAGACGTATGAAAATAAAACACAACAATTCACATGTCCGTCGTTCTCGTTGTTTCTTGCTTGATAAAGTCAAGTAATATCGCGATGCCGAGGTCAAACTTTCCCATGTCCTCAGTCAACACTCGAAGGAGTTCAAAAGGTGTACCGCCGGCACCGTCAGCTTCATCTTGCCACATTTTCAACACTCGGAAGGCCCACTCAGCGGGACTTCCTCCGTATTCGCATTCTTCAGCGATCTTATCTAACCTCTCAGGCGACAATTTTAAATGGTCCCCCACCTCTTTCCACCTGCTACCTAGACGTCTGCCGAGGGTGCCCAAGTGCTTATGCATCGCGCGCGAGTCGGGGTTTTCGAAATCCAACCCCTGTCTGTGGAGAAGGGACATCCACTGAGCCAACAGTTCCACGCGTCTAATGCGGGTGAAGACGCGACCGAGCTCTCCCCATCTATGACGATGCGGGGTTTCACCCCACCAGACTCGGAACATCGCCGTACACAGCTCCTCCGGTGTCTTGACACTGCGCTCTACTAGAGCATCCATACGGGCGGCGGTAACTTTTAAGCTACTGCCCAACTCTCTCCAACAGCCGCTCAACTCTTTACCTAGTTGACGAAGCAAGGCGTCGCTATAGGCTAACCGCCGCTGTCCTACCTCTCTGTTCTCCCCATCGGTCTGCCTCGCGCGTCTCACGTCGTCAAGCCGCATTAACTTTTTTTCAGGTGGACAAGGCGGTGAAGGCGAGCTTGAAAGTGGAATAGCTTGAGCCATCTCGTCTCGTCTTGGCGGCGGCGGCGGCGGCGGCGGCGGTGGCGGTGGCGGCGGCGGCGGCGGTGGTGGCGGCGGTGGTGGTAGTAGACGTTACTGTGGTCAGAGGCGATATGGTTTTTTTCCAACAGAAATCAGAGCTTTTATACAGAGGGAGTTTAATCCCATTTCCAACAGCACTCCAGCTGTCTAGCGACCTGTCCGCATGACGCTTTTTCAGCCGCTCCGCTCCTTAAGAGCTTAGATGACGAGGGGTATGTCATCGCTATCCGTGGAGACCAGCTGAAAACGGTGTTTCTTCCTCATCCATAGCCTTACCTCCTACCCCCTACCTGAGGACGTCTCCCTCCCTCTGACATTCATTGTAACAAACGTCAGAGGTCAGGTGAAAATCGGATTTTTTTCATGCACAGCCTTAGTCAGCTGTCACCCCTCCCTATTGAGCTAGCCGGCCGCCGCCTGGCCGGCCCGGTCTACTCACCACGGCAGGAGGTGGTGATTTTTTTTTGTCTTACACTTAAGTCGCTCACCACATGCACACGCCTCTACTCACAGACAGACACGTTCGTCTTAGGGGGGTCCTGCTTCACGCCACACGCCTCCTGTAGTTTTTTTTGTATACACACTCTAAGCTCATCACCGTTAATCCTTTATACAGCTAACGTGCGCTGAATTGCTGAACAGGGTGGTAAGTGGCTTAGCTCATGACAGTGGATCCCTCAAAAAAAAAGAGGGGAAAGGGATCCAGCTGAAAACGTCATACCTTATGTCTTTGTGAATGGCCGCCGGTCAGTCGACGGCAGCAACCGCTTAATCCTTTATACAGCTAATGCGCGTTGAATTGCTGAACAGGGTGGTAAGCGGCTTAGCTCATGACAGTCGATCTCTCAAAAGGGGGGAAAGGGATCCAGCTGAAAACGTCATGCCTTATGTCTTTTGTTTCTCTTTGTGAATGGCCGCCGGCCAGCCGGCGGCAGCTGAACAGGGTCAGTAAGTAGCTTAGCTCTAGAAGCGAGAAGGCGTATATAAGGGGCCTGGAAACCTCCATTCACTCACTCATTCTTTTGCTGCTCTCTACAGTCACCACCATGAGCAAAAGACAACACCTAGCGCCGTCCAAGAACAAGAAGACTACGCGGAACAGCGCTCGTTTAGCGTCAGTGCCTCCTCTTGCTACTGAAAATGAGACTACCGCCGCAGCCGCTTGGTCTTATCACCCTCCCGCTGTAGCGAGCGCTCGCGGCAGTAGTAGTAGTAGTAGCAGTAGTAGTAGCAGTAGTAGTACTAGTAGTAGTAGTAGTAGTAGTAGTGGTAGTAGTACTACTGGTAGTAGTCGTCGTGCTAGCGACGTTGTTACACTCGCGACGGTACACGTTGCTGCTAAGCGCGCTGCCGCTGCTACTGCCGCCCCGCCTGCTGGTGATCCTCGGGCTGCGGCTGCTGCGGCTGCTGCTGCTGCTGCACCTGCTACCGCTGCGCCTGCTACCGCTGCGCCTGCTACCGCTGCGCCTGCTGAGGCTGCTGCGCCTGCTACTGTTGCGTCTGCTGCTGCTGCTGCTGCTGCTGCTGCTTCTGCTGCACCTGCTGCTACCGCTACTACTACTGACGACAACGCTCCTGGCACAGCGCAGTACTGGCAACCGGGTTTTTACCTCCCCACTACTGTTGATGACTTTGATGACCTGCCGCACGTTGCACAGCCCCTCTCCTCCACCACTACATCGACCGACGCCCTCGACGCCGCTCGCGCTGAGAGTGACAGCTATTCGGACACTCAGCCCCTAAACCGAGAAGAAGAGGAGGAGGAGGAGGAGCAGCAGCAACAGGGTGAGACAGAGAACGACGCTGACGACGAGGCGTACGAACAACCCGAAGGGAAAGGGGTGGGCGGTACGTTTTTCGGCTCCCCTCTTTGACCTTTCGACCTCACTTCCACTAGTAGCGCCCCGTCCGGTCCGTGGCGACTGCCCTCACCGCCACCTTACGAGGGCGGCGGCGCTTCATCTTCTACCGCTACACTCAGCACCGACGGCGTGTGGCTGCTCTGTTCCAACAACGAGGCCTCGGATACCACCAGCGCTGACGCTGCTCCTGCTATCGGTTCTGCTGCTGATTCAGCTCACGCTGATGGTGTTACTCATCCTGCGGGTGTGAAACGTTCTAAGGTGAGTTCCAGAACAACAAGGCCTAGTAAGAAGAGAAAAATACAAGAAAAAGAACGAGATGGACGAGAAGAAGCAGAGAAAACCTTCTCCCGTCTTCTCGGGTTAGAGTTCTGCTTAGACGGAGCTTTGACGCTGGAGATCTGGGAGGACGTGGCTAGACTGTCTAGGAGGCCGCGCTACACAAAAGACGGCCAGGTGAAAGAGGCGTCTCTGACCAGAAGCAAGCGAGTGCACTTCACGGCCGACGCGCTGCGCGAGCTAATAGCACGCATCGCCGATATCCGCGCAGTGGTGCGCATACGCGACACAGCGGCCGCGCAAGGAAGACCTAATCACACCCCCTGGTTCGCAGTGCTGGATGAGGAGGGCGAAGTGTACGCAGCTGTGAGCTACTACAGCGGTAAGAACCTCGTCCACGTGCGCAAGTACGAAGGTCCTGACAAAAAACCCACACAGCAGGGAGTGACGCTGTCCGCCAGAGCGCTCAAAGAGTTGGATGACAAAACAGAGATCATTCTGAAATATCTCGGCATAGATTCGGAATGAGAGACGCTCAACGCTCACGCGCGCACACACACACACACACAGCGTTTTGCGTACGCTGTATGAGACAGACAGACGGATACACAGACAGCAGACAGAAAGATAAATAGATAGATAGATAGACAGATAGATTGATAGATAGATAGATAGTTAGACGGCTAAGTAGTTGGTAACTGAGTGAAAAAAAACATGACACAGTACGTATGCGAAAAGTGTTTCAAAATGTTTAAAAGACCGTACAACCACGAGAGACACGTAGAAAATTGTAGAGTAGTACCTAAGTTTTGCCCTCTATGCGGCGAAGGCGATTGCCGAAAGATCGCCTGTCGACGCGAATCTCTGGACGGGGTGACCGTCCCTCCGCGCATATGTGCTGTACCGAACGGGGAGGAAACGTTCACGGCGAATTGGCCTGCGATACAAACGGGCGTCAGGATGCACGGGACTCGCGTGAGTGTAACAAACTTCAGGCTACCAACCGGCGAGTTGAGTGACGCTGTAGATACTATGCGTCGCATTCACTTGACACAAAGATTCAGATACAAAGTGGGTTTCTCGGTAGGCTTACTCTTACAACACAGAGAAGACAAGAGCAAACTGCGCTACTTTCACGCCTCCCAGAACAACGCAACTCTCATACAACCGCTCCCTACTATAACTAATTCAGAAACTTTGGAAGAGCTCCTCTCAAAGATGGAAAACACCGTCGCTTGCGAGGAAGTACGGAAACTTTGCGACGCTGACACCAAGTGGCACGTTCTTTTTCCTACCAATTTGAACATTTGCGTTTACATGGGACCGGGGGAATTCCCCATAGGCGGTAGGATCACTCAGGCCGGTCGAGTTGGAAAGAGAAGCGGCGTGTTAGATTTTCCCAACAAGGACAACCTCTGCATCTTCCGCTGCATTTCCTTTCACTTATACAACACCAGCAAGCGCGCTTCAGATTTGTTACGTCAGTTCTGTCCCGCTGCCACACCTGAATCCTTTCCGGGTCTGAACATCCGCGACTTACCCGCGTTAGAGAACTTGTTTGACGTACAGATAGCGGTTTACACCGCGTCGCGTCAAGTGCTGGGGCGGAAGTTGAGAAGACGCGTTACTCTGATCAGACCGCCTTCCAGAACTCTGGCCGCCCGAGGTAAAGTCAACCTACACCTGACGGCGAAAGGCGGTTTGCACGTCTCTCTCGTCACGGACTTCAACGCGTACGCGGGCATATACGAATGTTGCAAGTGTAAGGCGGCGTTCACCACCGAGTTCTTGCTGAAGAGACACAGGAACCAGCTTTCCTCTTGCCGACAAGTCAAGTTGCGCTACGTAGGTGGCATCTACCAAAATTCGAGAACGATTTTCGAAGCGCTAGCAGACTTCTCCATTTTTCCCCCCGACGGACATTCCGGAATCTACCCTTACAAGATCGCCTTCGATTTCGAGGCTTTCTTCAGACCGTGCAAAGAACCGTCGACGGAACACGTGTCCCTGCTGTGGGATCACGTCCTTTTGTCGGCTAGCGTCGCATCCGACTTTCCGGGGTGGGAGGGGCCCGTCTGCTTCGTCAGAGAATCCGACGCAGATTCCGACCCCTTGTTGGACCGAGTTTTAAATCACATAAACGAGAACGCCAAAGTCATCGGGGAAGCTGTGCTAGAACTTTACCGACCGACCTTAGCGAAGTTAGATGCGGCGATAGGTGAAGCTCTCCTGCTGGAGGAGGCGACGTTCACCCCTTCTCCAGGCGGCTTCGCTGCGGCTCAGACCAGACACCCGTTAGTTCAACTGAAGAAGCGTCTTCTGAGATACATCCGTCAAGGTCCAGTCGTGGGCTTCAACTCGGGGCGTTACGACTTGAACCTGATCAAAATACGCCTTCACTCGTTCTTCGCCTCCGGAGACCGAAGAAACCAAGAATTCAGCGTCATAAAGAGAAGCAATCAATACTTGGCGGTTTACACACAGCACACGGTTTTCTTGGACGTAGTCAACTATTTGGCACCCGGTTACAACTACGCGACCTATTTGCGAGCTTTCACCAGGAACGAAGAGAAAGGTCACTTTCCTTACGAATGGATGACGTCTACCAGGAAACTGGCAAACAGAACGCTGCCACCGAGATCGGCTTTCGACAGCGAGCTGACGGGCGTCAAAATGTCCGAATCCGACTACGCCGCATGTCAGAAAGTTTGGTCCGACGAGAAGATGCAAACTATGGAAGACTACTTGATCCACTACAACAACAAAGACGTCAAACCTTTCATAGAAGCTCTGAAAAATCACGCTAAATTTTTCCAAGATCGCGGCATTGACATGTTGAAAGACGGAGTTTCTCTCGCCGGTTTGACTTTACGGTTCCTCTTCCAAAACCTAGAAGACGCGTTCACAACGTTCCCCCAGTTCGACGCCGTCCTCCACGCTCTGATCAAAGAAAATCTAGTCGGCGGTCCTTCCATCATCTTCCATAGATTTCACGAGAAGGGCACCACGCGGATAAGGGAGCACAAGTACGGCGAAGAAGCGAGACCGTGCCAACACATCCTAGGACTAGACGCTAACTCTCTGTACTTGCGCTGCATGAGCGAAGCGCACTGCACGGGCTATTACGCGGTGAGACGGCCCGAGACCGAGTTCAAGCCCGAAATTAGGCAAAGAAACTCTCACAGCGCTTTGGAGTGGTTACGCTTCGTAGAGCACGACCGCGACGTGAAACTGCGCCACGCTTTGAACGGCGGCGAGATGGTTGTAGGCTGTCGGAGAATTCGCGTGGACGGGTTTCACGCGGCCTCTAATACGGTTTTCCAGTTTCACGGGTGTTGGTTCTACGCTCACGAGTGCATACCGTCGCACCGATATCAGTGCGCTTCACTGAGAGAGGAGAGACGCGACAGAACGACCAGAGTAAGCGCTTACTTGAAAGCGCTAGGTCACAAGCTGGTCGTCGTGTGGGAGTGCGAATGGCGAGAGATGAAGCGTCGAGATGAGCGGGTCAAGGCCTCCCAACAACGCTGGAAGGTTGACGCTTTGAAAGTGTCTCGAAACGCGATGAGCGAGAGCGACATCCTTTCCGCTGTGAAAGAGGAGAAAATGTTCGGTTTAGTTCAAGTGGACATCACTACGCCGCCTCACCTACGAGACTACTTCGAAGAAATGACCCCCGTTTTCAAGAACGCGACCGTTTCAAAATCGGACATAGGACCTCACATGTCAGACTTTGCGCAGGAAGAAAAGCTGTTGAACACGCCTCAGAGATGTCTGATAGGGAGTTACCACGGAAAAAATATTCTCTTGGGAACGCCGCTTCTCAAGTGGTATTTAGAGCACGGTTTGATAGTCACCAAAGTGCAGCTGGTGGTAGAATACCTACCTAAACGCTCCTTTGCCGGTTTCGCGGACGAAGTAACGGCGGCGCGAAGACGTGGCGACGTGAACGAGAACGAGAAAATTCTGTCAGACTGTTACAAGTTAATGGGAAACGCTACGTACGGTAAAACAATCTGCAACAAAGAAAAACACACGGCGGTGAGATACACTGACAGTCGGAAGTTCGAACTATTGGCCAATTCGTGGCGCTTCAAAAAGGCGTCCGAGTTGAGTTCCGATCTGTTTGAAGTCGAACTACAACCGAAAACAGTCAAGAACAACCTCCCTATTCAAATAGGGTTCATGGTATACCAGTACGCGAAGTTGAAAATGTTAGAGTTCACATACGACTTCTTGGATAGATTCGTCGATCGGCGCGATTATGCCCTTTGTCAAATGGACACCGACAGTCTTTACATGGCTCTCAGCGGTGACACGTTGGATGACCTAGTCAAACCTCGCCTGAGAGAGACGTACTTCAGAGAGAAACGAAAGTGGCTTCCGACAGCGGTGTGCGACGATCACTTAGAGCTTTTCGTGAAGACAAAAACGGAAAGAGTGTGAGAATGGTGTCCGCCGCCCGGCGGATGTTGTGAGAGACGGTACCTTCACGATCTGAGAACTTCGGGGCTTATGAAAGCGGAGTGGGAAGGTGACGGGATCCTAAGTCTCAACCCTAAGACTTACATTTGCTACGATCGAGTCAGCGACACCGGTGAAAGAAAATCCAAAAAATGGAGTGCAAAAGGCGTACAGAAGAAACAAAACCCTCAGGAACCAGACGACTTCTTGGATGTTCTTCGCCAACGAAAAACTCTCATTGCTGTAAATAGAAACTTCAAAGTGGTGCGAAACAAAATGGTCACCTACACCATAGAGAAAGACGGCGTGCGCTACTTGTATTATAAGCGTCGCGTGCATTCTGACGGTGTGACAACGAGTCCTTTAGAGATATGAAAAAAAATAAATAAGCGTGTGCATCTTTTCAAAAATAGAGTGTTTATCAAGATTGAAAAAAAAATAAATAAAAAAAATAAAATAAAATATTGTTGTGTTTTTATTTTCATACGTCTTCTTTTACTAGTAAGTCGCGCAGTCTCTTAAAGCGTCACTCATGTGACGACGTCGCTTCCAGTCACGTGATCCTAAAGACCCTCACTTCCTAAACAAAAAACTTCTTCTTCCGCTCACGAGATCAATCAAGTCACTTCCGGTCACGTGATCCTCAATGAGGTCACTCACTTCCGGTCGGCCATTAGGTCATGTGACGTCACTTCCGCTCACGTGACTCATCAGGTCACTTCCGGTCACGTGATCCTAAATTAGGTCATATGACGTCACTTCCGGTCCCCTAAGTAGGTCAGTAGGTTACCCAGAATGCACCACTAATCCCCTAAGTAGGTCACTTCCGGTCACGTGACCAAATGGTGGCCTCTGATTGGCTGCAGGGTTACCCAGAATGCACCACTAATCCCCTAAGTAGGTCACTTCCGGTCACGTGACCAAATGGAGGCCTCTGATTGGCTGCATGTCGATTGAGTAATAAACAGTAGTTAACTATAGTCCCGTTCCGATACATACTATACTACTGCCATCCTTAAAGGGTTAAAGGGTTAAAGGGTTACTGCAGGGTTAGGGAGGAGTACTGGTGTTACAATCACTGTGTGTAGAGTAGGTGTGTACTGTGGTGGTTATCCAGGACATTCCTAGTTGTGCAGCATCCAACTCTATACAAACTATGTGTGTAGAGTTGGGCTGAGCTCCGTTGAGAAAGGGACTGAGGAACTCTCCTGGGTTGAGGGGAGGAAGGGCATTGCTGGTACCAACTGCAATACACATGTCACCCAGTTACAATGGCGAGAAGCCAAATATATTTTTGTTCCTCCAGTACAGGAGAGTGGTTCCCGCCCTCACTGCACTGACAGGGGTGAAAATGGGGAAGGCTTTGGTAAAACTGCTCTAAAATATTAAATATCAGCCATCTGAATTAAAAAGTGGATGGGTTGTGTAGGGAAAAGGTCAGGCTATGCAGGGCCGTTGAAAATATGGATAAATTCTGAGTATTAGTGGCCGAAAAAGGTGTGTAAAGTCGTTCACCGGAGTTGGTGAACCAGACTGTCCTCACTATTTGGGGCCAAGCTGGCTGAGCCCTAGACAGGGCCCCATCAGATCGGTCCGCATCGACGGGTTCAGATTAGTTGAGCTTGGACATTCCCCTCCCGTTATGTACTCTTTGTGAGGCTCTTGTCCTTGGGCATTTGATCTTCATCCTACTAGCGCCTATTCTGCTGGATTATAGCAATACTATAATGTGGCTGGGCTGTTTGAGGCTAAGTCTCACTAGATCAATACAAGTTGATAGTCTATGACTGGGTGACCTATTTGACCGGGTGGCCTCTATGACAGGGTGACCTCTATGACTGGCAAGGGTGAAAAGGGCTAAAGTGGTGTCTAGATGATCAAAATTATATTTGCAGGGGCATACTCCCAAACCCCCCTAGTATTGCCACTGCGCTTCGCTTGCAGTGCTCGGGGAAAAGTTATTCACTCTAGCATGCTCAAGTTTGCCCCCCCCCCTAAAAAATCCTGGATCCGCCACTGAAAAGCTATTACACGTAACTGTATTAATGTTAAATTCCAGGTTATCAGCAAGTTTAACCAACATGTTTGCCTGAAGCGGGTATAATATTATTATAGCAATAATAATACACATAGATCTATTGGTTTCTTTTGTGCTTTAACTTAAATTTTGCATAATTGCGATAATTAGGGAAGCCTGTGGGCATCTAAAAGATAATGTTAGCAGCTATTGATAGCCTATATCTATCATTTTATATGTAAGCATATCTAATTATAATATGCTAATTAGGGTCAGTTTATGCAAACATTCAATATGTATATTACTGATTTGTGGTATATTTTATAGGTGAGCATCAGTTAATATAAGTGTCCTTATAGCTTCTATTGATCTGTTTCATATTTTTAGAGATTCAATTATTGATATCAATTTTTTTTTTCAAAGTGATTTAACAAGTAGAAACGTTTCCCAAAAATAATGTCTCCACCTAGAAATGGATTTAGCACATTAAAATACCCCTAAATGCAAGGTTACATGCTTGCCGCCAGAAGTGTCAAAATCTGACAGAATAAGTTCTGCTTATTCGCCTATAAAGGCAGACCATAATCACCTCACCGGATAACTGGGCTGAGCGGTAAAGCAACCTAGGATCAGTGCTGCCACCAGGTGGGGGTTTTGGCTTGCTACCCGGTAAACAATTCTCAACTGACCACTGTGATTCAAACACCGGGAGAGAAAGGACCTGTTGATGACTTCTTTTTTTTTTGTCATTGGTTATAGTCATATTGCTGTGTGTAATGTGTATGTGGATTCATTAAAACCGCCCAAACCTTAGTCATTGTCTACTCGTTATTTACAGTATTATGAACCAGCCTTTGTACTGCTCTATCTATTCTACTATGTGGCCAACCAGTTTCAATATGGCTGCTCACTGATTGGTCAAATTTTGGAAATTATCATCCGCCACTGCTGTAGGATAAGAAATATCATATTCTACACAGAGAAAAATGTGACCTACAAGGGTCAAGCACTGACCAGTGTCAAGGCTGGGTTTTGGTCCTTTTTGTCCAGGGCTACCAGTGGAACCCAGATGGGTCAGCCCAGATTCAAAGTGCCCAGCCCTAGCCCAGATTTAGCACACACAATAAAACTGTATAGTGAATGGTAATTTCTGGAGGGAAATCAGATGTCAGTATGTTTCGAAACATTTACAATCTATCTATGAAAAAAAGGCTTTCGTGGGCTGATACAACTGGGCTCCCACTGGTAGCCCTGGACAAAAAGGACCATAACCAAGATATGGGCAATTGCAAGCCCAGCAGGCCCAAGTAACACACATATGGGCCCCAGGGACCAATGCTGGCTGTCTGCACCCAGACTGTGCTGGGAGAGTGCCCCATCACCACTTTACTCAAACACTCTCCATCTTCATCTAAAAGGCTACGTGTCACTCCCCCATTCATCGGTGCACGTCGCGTTCAAATCCACTTAGGGACCAGGTCTTAACGTCGCCGGCCGCCATAACACTGATGACATCTCCCCTGGAGGGTATGGAGCCACGAGTGAGTGGCAGACCAGCCAAGGTCCCCTGTCCCCAGTCCCTCACCCAGGGCTACAGGGGTGTATTGGGTGAGCAGTAGTAGGGCCCTAGACAGGGGGTTGCTGCGTCAATTGTCGATTTTAAGAAATGCCAATGTCCCTTGTCGATCTTAAGAAAAGGGTCATGTCATATGGGGGTCGACCCTTAAAATCGACAGGGCAACATGGCCTTTTCACAAAATCGACAGTCAAAATGGGACATAGTGGCAAATGACGGCAGAATTGAGAAGATAGTGACAAGTGACATGGGGATTTCTTAACATCGACAGGCAACATGGGGACCCATCATCTAGAACCCCAGTCATGAACCAGGCTAACCCTTTGACACTGTAACAGTAACTTGTATCAACCCGTTCGGGACAGCATGATACTTGGGTGACGCAATGGTGAGTTTCTCACCAGGGCTGCATTCATGCATCATATCGACGAAGGGCATAATGCATTGAGCTACATTAGTATTTTATTTGCGCTGGCCCAAATGTGTACTTTGATCATTATTGTCCATAGCTGTGTTGTACATAATAGTATATTGATTGATATCACACATACTTGGAATTGTCGTGATATAGGCTTATCATTGTAGTATTTTAGTTTTCAATGTGAGGGATTTGAATATTCTAGATTATAATACCGGGGGGCCACCGCCTTAGATTTGAATACCATGTGTGAACACGATTCCAAGGGAAAGTCTCCATTTTCCGGTGCTAGGCACGGGCTGCGAGGGCCCTTGATAAGGGGTGCTCTTTAAGCAAATTTTAGGAGAAAGGGCTTTAAAGGGTAATTTTTACTTTTTTTCCTATAATATTTCTTGGTCACAGTTGAGAAGAGGATTTTTTTCATGGTCACCCGTAATTAGGGTATATTTTTCCGGGTCATATGTGATTTAGGTCTGTTTTCTTGCTAATTTTCCTTTGAAAAGGGCATGATTTTTGGAAATTTCGCCCCATGATAAGGGTACCAGATTTGAGGTGATGTTGACACATAGTGATTATAGAAAAGATAGGGAGTGCCCTTCCCTTAGCCAGCAGCCTGATGTATTTACAAAGGTCAAGGTCGCACTTTTCGTATTCCGGTTCCGTTTCCGGTTTCGGTTAGCGAACCCAGCAAACTGGCGTCACCATGAGTCATGTTTGGTGATGCTGAGTGACCATACTTTTGCGTGATCACGCAATGAGTCAGCATGAGCCACTGCCTGTCAATTGTCACTCATCATAGAGCATCATCACTCATCTTACAACAACTGTGAGTTAGCACTGCGTGACAATGAGCCACTGCTTGTCAGTTCTCACTCAGCATGGAGCATGATCACTCATCTTACAACTTGCCCTCTGTGGCAGAGGCTCACATTTGAAGTATGGATGCTTGTACATAGTAAAGGGGTATATCAGTCAAATGTTAATTTCCTCCCATAAATCAACTGGGTTGGTTACATGATTGTAAACATATGTAATAAGGGAATGTAATGATAGTCAACAACAAGGTGTTTAAATTCATTTTCAATGCATAACTGAGGATTACATTTGTCTATGGGGCATAGCACTGAATGGCAATCCACTACATATTACAAAGTATTAAGACATTGATTGACCTAAGTCTAACAAAAATCTGAAAGTCTGGTGATCAGTGACCAACATGGTCACATACAATCATGTGAAAGAGTTAAGAACACTTAATATGAGGGCAATACATTATGTTGCAGGGGGTGATAATAGGGGCACATGCTATATCTGACCAAACATGGCAGGTTGTCACGGATGCGTGACTATGAGTGACTGCCTGTCAGCTCTCACTCAGCGTCACGCATCATCACTCACAATGACACACTATATAGGTTTCCTGGGTTCTGATTGGTTAAATTCAAATTTCCCGCCATTTCCTTTGTTCTCAGTGTAGAGTAGTAGCTTCCACAGCAGACAGGCAGAGACAGTCAAGGAGAACAGTTGTAAGGTGGGTTGTCCTACAGTATTTCAATTATAATGTGTACTTCTAGATTGTGAATTTTAGAGTAACATATAATATACTACTGTTGAATATCATCTGCTGCTGGTAAGCCATATGGTTAACAGACATGAGATATATATTGGTTTCAAGGGGCATATATGTTCTGGTGAACTAAGTCTTTATATTTGCTTACATTTCAACAGGTACTCCCAAAAGTATTTGAAGGAACCCTACATTTACAACAGATGCATAGAGGAAGACAACCAAGCCAGCAATGGAGAAATTACCAAACAAGTAACCCTGGAAACAGGATGAACAGATTAATTGATGAACAGTTCAATTGATGTATTCAATAAAAAAAAAATCAAAATGAAATATGATCCCCTGACGCAAACGGTTTAATGCGTGATCCTTGGTGACGCTGCGTCATCACGCATGCGTGAGTACGAGTGAGGCTGCGTCATCACACATGCGTGAGTACGAGTGAGGCTGCGTCATCACGCATGTGTGAGTGTGAGTGAGGTTGAGTTAATATTGACAACACATCACTCATTTGGGATTTTACCAACTCAATGCGTGAGGGACTCACTCACAGTCACTCAATATCACGCCAATTTGCTGGGAACCCATTTACCTACCCTAACACCACCCTAATCTATCATAACTACAAAAAAAGATTCAGTTATGGTTGGCGAACCCTTTTACCTACCCTAACGTCACCCGAATCTCTATTAGAAGTATTTACAAAGGTCAAGGTCACGGATTCCGTTTCCGGTTCCGTTTCCGATAGCACACGAGGCCTATGGCCAAGAGACGCCATGCTGCATTACTCACATCCAGCACTTTATGACTTGACCTGCGTCTCCTACAGGAGCACCGGGATCCAGTGTAAATACAGAAACACCGGGACCCAGTGTAATTACAGAAACACCGCGACCCAGTGTAAATACAGAAACACCGGGACCCAGTGTAAATACAGAACCACCGGGATCCAGTGTAAATACAGAAACACCGGGATCCAGTGTAAATAAAGAAACACAGGGACCCAGTGTAAATACAGAAACACCGGGACCCAGTGTAAATACAGAACCACTGGTGCTTGTGTCTCAGCTGATAAAATTGCCTCTAGTTTTCGAGTACAATCCCAAAATGTATGGCAAGGTACAGGAACAGCTCTTAATGATTATAGAAGATTTATGCAGCAAATAACAGCATGACAATCACATATCAGTCACCTAATGCGCATACGCAACCAATGGAGAAAAATTACATATATATATATCACTTATGTTTTACTTTCTCTTTACTTGTTTCAGGAAGCAATTGGAGAAGAGAAAGAAGTCGACCGATGCCAGCAGCGCGCCGAGGAAGGATTCAACGGCCGCTGGTACCCAGGGGAGTCCCAAGGCAACCAGCTCCAGTAGCAAGTCATCCTGTCTCATCATGGTAACCATAGCAACCATGGGCGCCATCTTGTCTGTGATGGGCAGCCATCTTGGACCTGTAGGATGAGTGGTTGAGGTGACCTTGGAACATGGATTGTACAAGTGTGGTTCCCCCACATTGTTTCTGCACTGTCATGGTGTCTAGGTCCAATAGAGGCCCATTTGTTGTCCATAGTACAGGCCCAATGAAGCCCAGCTAAGCCCTATATGGGCCCATTTGGTTCGTGTGTTGGGTCATTATAAGCACAAGAAGTGGACACTTTGTAGGTGTTAGATCCAACCTTATATTGTGAATGGTATCATGTCACTTCTGTGAGAGCACCTTTGTAGACGGATGGAGGTATGCATGTGCACTGAAAAAGTAAACTTTTCTCCAGACTCGTCTAAGTCACTGTCATAAAATAAACGAGTTAGCGGTTGTCTAACCTATCAGGTTACCATCCCACAAATAGAATCTGGAGCTGCAAATGTCGGGTTTTGGGCAGGCACATGCCAAGTGGGTCTCTATCTGATAACTCCAGCTAGAAGACCTGCTTCCTTGTCACTTAGACGGCTCTGATGACTGGTTTGTTGGACGGTAACCTGATAAGTTAGTCAACTTTTAACTCATTTGTATAGTTACTTTGAAGTCTGGAGACAAGTTTATTTTTTCAGTGTGGGACACTTGCCCAGTGCGCACAAAATGCAGTTCAAAGTTGAATCACCATTGCATCAACATTGACAACCAGTTATCAGTGTTTATTCAATGCTCTGTGCCCACTGGGTGAGAGCTGAAGAGATTAGTACACTTATGTAAAACTGTGAATCCAGAATGCTGTATCAATATTCAATGTGTAGCTCTATGTAATGTTTAATATAATACCAGGCATAAAGAGTTCAGACAGTTCATTTATGTATACAGAAGTACGTTCTAAAGTAAGCCCTGCAAATACTATAGGTCTTCATGACACATTCCACAAGACTTGCAGCAGACTTAGATTCTATTATGGCGTCATATCCACCCTAAAATGGTGACATTGTGGCAGGAGATATTTGAGTTTTGCTGAAAGTGTAAAAGGTACCTACAGTTTTCATGCCCCAAATCCCCAAAGTCCTAGTAATGCGTCACCAATGATTTAAATAGCTCCAAGAATTCTTATGTAAGTAATGTAAGACAAAGTTCATCAAACAGCTTTAATATAGACATCTAATGATGCTGTGGAACTAAAAATATAGTTGTATGCTACCTGAACAAATGACGAGGAAAATGTAATATTTTACTGAAAGGCTGTAGAAAACATTATCATGGAAATGGTGTATTCATGTTGTTTAAATGTTGTTGTTATGTAACTCATTAGCAATGCAGCTAAGGAAATGAAATGCTGTAGCAAGGGACATGCTTTTTAAGACTACAAGACGACCTTTAAGTTGTATAGAATAGAGAATACTAAGGGAAATATAACCCGTGGGCTTAAGGTTGGTTGCTACTCTTCACTCAAAAATCAACATACTATGAATTCTTGAATATATCAGAATGGGCTGATATTGCATAGCCATATACACATACATCTTCCCTAGGCTATATTAGAAAATTAGACCATTTCGAGCTAAACTATGCATTTTGTAATACTTTGAATATTTGATATATTTGTAACTGATAATATTTTCTATTTTTAACATGAGCTTTGGACTTCAAGTTTAGAGTAGCAACCAATCTGAACTGGATACGTGTGCGCATGAGTGAATCACAGGCTGTGTCTCACGACCTTGGGCCAATGTTTTTGTCTCTGATCGGGTGCCGTCTCTGACCGGGTGCCGTCTCTGACCGGACATCACTTTGGGAGTTTAGTTACGTTCTACCAACAGCAGGAGGCTAATTATAATTACATAACAACTGCTGTAACGTTTTTACAAATCCTTATATATGTGAGTATAGGTTAACAATTAAAAAACACTCTTCTCTGACAGAGATGGCACCCGGTCAGAGACGGCGCCCGGTCAGAGACGGCACCCGGTCAGAGACGGCACCCGGTCAGAGACGGCACCCGGTCAGGGACAAAAACATTGGCCCAAGGTCGTGAGACACAGCCCACAGGACCCTGTGGGCACCAGTAATGGGCATATGACTTTATGAGCTCATGAAATGCCCAGAAGTTTTGTATTTTCTTTATTGTACTTAGCATAATGATAGTCCTAACATAAAAGTAATAAAACGTGCAAATGTAGTTTAATCATTTGCAAAATTCGGGGTAAAAATCCGTTGCACACATAAAAAGCAGCATCATCATAGCTGCTCATTGATTGGTCAAAGGGACAAAATCCTGTTTGACACTCCAGGTTGCAGTACACTTAGTGGAGGATAGGTATCACCTGGAAACTGATTTAGATTACGCCAGAAGTGGCAATTCAAGATTAAGATTACGCCAGAAGTGGCGATTCAAGATTATGCACAGAATAGGCGGCGTCTAGTGACTCCGCAAGTTCGTCCCCACGTGCACCCAGTATGGTGTTGTCCAAACGTTATTAGTTTAAATTCAAATATATGTATGTAGGCATGACATCAAATTAATTGTTAGAGTGTATACTAATTGATTCTAGTGGTATTTAAGATGGAATTTGATGTTATATTGGGCCAAAATATGAATTATGGCAATATCCCAAATCTGTCATTGCAGAACTAGAGAACTATAGTGATATGTATTGACCAATATGCAAATAAAGGTTGAACGTGAGTGTATATTTATGTGCAAACACTTTAGGTATCTTGGTTTAGAGAAAGTCTTTATAGTTTATAGAAAACTGGATATCTAAATGTATTGATATGGTGCCTAAACTAACTGTTAATGGATGGACACCCTACCCAGTGTCCGGACATAAAATAAGGGAGTGCTCTTTTTTTTTTAACAGGGGGAGGGGGTGATGAGATATCGCATGAGAGATGCCCCTCCCCGGCAGGTCAAAAATTGGGTCCTTTAAAGCATAGAAACGCATTGTTTTTTTCTCTAACGTGAAATATTTTGCGCCTCCCAAGAGTGGTTGATATACCCCTCCCCCTCAAGGGGTCGCAATTGTTACCACCCACCAAACCCCCCCTTCCTGTTGTTAAAGAATGAGCACTCCCTAGAGTATATATATGGGTACAGTGCAGACACCTGCAAAAATGCCTTAGAATTTGGATATTTTAGTCAGTGTTGTAATGTACCTTTATCACATCCCGTTTAACCCCTGTCTCTAAAGGGCGACAATAGTCATCATGATGCACCAATGCAGCCCCGGCGAGTAACTCAGCGAGTAACTCGCTGGGGCTGCATTGGTGCATCTTGCCGACCCTTCAGGAGGGTATCAACCCCATAGGGTTGGCATGATGCTTGAATGCAGCCCTGGTGAGTAAATCGTAAGGGCTGCATTCATGCATCACGGTAACCAAGGCTATGATGCATCAAGGCATCATTAAAATGTTTAATAGGATCTATGTATGGTTATACTTAATACTATTATATACCGTATAATTATGCATTATTTGTTGTGCAGTTCACATTCTCTAATGCAGCTTTAAGTATAGTTCTAGTAGACTATGGAACATTGATTACGCCAACATATAATTATGAACATGATTAATTGCTGAGTATATTATAGTATATTTAATGTTGTACATTATCATGATTGATTGGAATCATTTTATATATATATATATATATATATATATATATATATATATATATATATATATATATATATATATATATATATACTGAAAACAATTTAACAATTTGATTACCTATTTTGGATGTAACATAGGCTGAGCGCACACAAGTGAATGTTGGTAATAATGGGTGCCATTTAGTTTAGTGACAATGCCAAAAAGATATATTAATCAAAACATTCAACACAAAATACAACATTCTCAATTATAACTTTCTGACAAGCGCTTAGAGGGAAGATCAAATAGAGTACAGGAATAAATATCTGACACATTATTTTATTCATGCAAATATCTAGAAATGTATTACTATTGAGTCAAATCTTTGCACATTGTTAGGAATAGAATATGCACGCGTCAACAAATAACAGCAAAATATGTATAAAATTATCATTCAATGTCTTTCAAATCTGCCACAATGTGTTAGCAATCAGTCTGAATGTAACGTTTGTTTACACACAAAGCGACTCGATACAACGTGTGTAGACTTCATTGGATCTGGACATGCATTTTATACATGATGAAAATATCTCATTCTATCCCATGTTTGTGAAATAAAGTGTTGTTTGGTCGCTTTTCTTGTTTTATTTACTGGCAGCTAAAGCCCACAATATGGACTGTAGGAGTAATACTGTGTTATACGGTTAGCTCATTAAATAACAGTCCAATTAAGGGTTCTCACCAACCAGATTCTATTGACCCTTTAAGGACGGATGTCGCGAAAAAAAGACATTTGTCAGCATGATGCACCAATGTAGCCCCAGCGAGTAACTCGCTGGGGCTACATTGGTGCATCATGCTGACCCTTAGGGAGTGTCTCAACCCCATAGGGTCGGCATGAAGCTTGAATGCAGCACTGGCGAGTTACTCGCCAGGGCAGCTTTCATGCATCATGACGACCAAGGGCATCATGCATTAGGCCCCTAAGGCATCGTGCCGTCTTTAAAGTGTTCAGGGATTGACCATTTTCAACAATAGGGGGTGGTGGATTTGGGGCGGGGTAACAAATTTCGACCCCTTCTCTGAAAAATGTCACCCATCGGCGCACATCAATTTTTGGCGGACCGGGGAGGGGGGGGGGGATTTGAGCTATTTTTTTGCACATCCGCCCAAATTTCACCTCCCCTACTGCTGTTTTATTTCAAAGAAATATGTTAACTTGTAAATATTATGCATCATTTCAACCGTAAATCATACATCAAAAAAGGTATATCATTCATCAAATTCCTTTGATTATTTGGCATTCCGATAGCTGTGGAATGTGAATGGAACAAAATCGTTCTCTTTTTGGCTTCTTTTTCTTTGAACATTATATGGTATAAAAATTTGGTCATTCAAATTCTAAGCTTTACTAATCGGGGACTCTTATTATTACCTAGGGAATCCTTTGGTAGATTTATATTTATGCAGTATTGCCATCACATAGTGACCTCTCTCTCCCTCTCTCTCTGTTGATATTCATAGTTCCTGCACAAGTCTCCAGATGGCACTGCTACCTCCACCTCAGACTTCTCAGGTGTGGTTTACTAGTAACAAAAGCACCAATTGTAATATGTAATTGCTTGAGTCTGATTATAATAAATAGAGTTTAGAGCAATTGCCCACCTTCACACTTTACCTGTAGATAGGCCTACCAAACCCTTTAATGATGGCATAATTCCTTTACGCATCATGCCTTTGGTGC
The DNA here is from genome assembly GCA_947462335.1 of Harmothoe impar. Lineage (NCBI taxonomy): Eukaryota > Metazoa > Annelida > Polychaeta > Phyllodocida > Polynoidae > Harmothoe > Harmothoe impar. The sequence continues at coordinate 107,661,366 of OX381705.1, read as the reverse complement.
ATAAATGCAGCCCTGTCGAATAACTCAACAGTGCTGCATTTAAGCATCATGCTGAACCAAAGTCCTATCAGTATCTAACATTTAACGTATGCCCTATAGTTTTCAGGTGTTCAGAATACATCAGCTCCTGGTCTGTAAAGATTGGATGTGTGATTTACATCACAAATGACTCAGGGTTAGGATGATTATTTGATTGAATTGATTCATTGAAATACTAAAGGTGTATCATTTCAGGTCAAATCGTTTAGCTTTAGTTTACCATATCCATCACTGTTGATATCTACAGTTCTTGCATCAATCGCTAGATGGCAGTAGTGTTTCCTTCTACACAAAAGTCACTTAAAGGGAATTTCTACCTGTTAGATGATCTAGATATTCTATTGATATCTGGAAATAACTGCGCATAGAAATAGTTTATCATATTAGGAAGTAACAAATGTAAAGAAAATGCCATGTTACGGTGCTCGATTCTATGGGAAATCCACATGAAAACTAACTCTTAACTATGGTTGTGGGAGAACTTTTGTTTGGTGGTCAGATGAACATGTTGTTCTATTGCCATCTGCAAATCACTTTGGATTATACTAGTTGAAAACATGATCAAATGGGAAATGCAAAAAAAGCACATGTCACGGTGTTCATTTGTCTGTAATACTCATTTTAAGAAAAAGAACTTCACTATAGATTCTATACGTCTAACTTATGCCATTTAATTTAGCACTTACATATCAGTCCTGTTATAGTCTAGGCCTATATGACAATTCGAAATGTAGACAAGATGTGCCCCTCCCTTTTTTTCTGGAAAAAATAACAACTTCTTTCTATCAAAGAAAATCTCTTTTGGGACCTGCTGGGATTGAACACTGAACCTTCTGATTTAAAGGCAGACTTGGTAACCACTATACTACCAACTCCTGTGTCAATGTCTGAAGCTGGTGGGATAGTGTACCATACATATTTTATAAACATATGCCACAAGAGGGCAGTACAAGCCACGTAATGTAATGTTGTTTTTCTGACATACACCAGGTTCCAGCACAGACTTTTGCAGCGAGTACCTTTAAACCAAAGTACTACTCATATGTCCTATACTTTTACCTCCTATACCTACTCCCCAAGCTACTAGATGGCAGTGGGGTGCTTCTTTTACCTAAGGGTCCATGCATTTACCTAGCCGAACGGGAAATATCAACACTGTTGTGACTATACATGGGTACCCAAGTAATTTTTATCTATTCTACATTTTGGTCTCTTCTCTCTTATTGAATAATCCAAAATCAGCCAATCCAATTACCAATACCAAACGCACCAATGGTAAGATATATGATTTGGTCTAATTATAAGAAAGTCTACATTGCCTAAATACAAAAGTTACAAATTCAGCTCCTGGTATGTCCTATAGCTTTGAGGTGTTCTGCGTACTGTCTGACTAGTTGCTCCTGCTCGCCGGTCTCTATACTCCCGGGGCGGATCCTCCTGATGGTGTCAATGGCCGCCTCGCCACTCAGTCCCTGTTTGTACACCAGGTAACACGCACACATGGTACCCGTGCGGCCACGCCCCATCTGACAGTGCACCGCCAGCGCCTGGAATACGCAAAGGGTAATTATTACACTCTCAGCGCAGGCATGCAGTTCACATTCTGAGGAACAAAAAAGGAAGATTGTACTACATGGTAGTTTAGTATTCTTTAAAATACCACATGGCTATGCGGTACGGTTTTGGTGGCTCTAGATCAATCAGAAGCCAGCATTTTATTTAGGTCACTCCTCTTTCCATGGTGCACCGCTGTGTTGACCAATTGGAGCATAGTGGTAGCCCAAGTAGCAAACACAGTGTGGCCCCAAGTGGGGCCACAGCAGGCTCCCAATGTGGCCCTGAGTGGGCTGCCCGGCTCGAGTCCGGTGGGTTTGGTCATTGGTTTTTGCTGTGGCCCCAGGCGGGCTAAACAATTTTGGGCTTATCTTGGGTTTTGGCCGGGTTGCCCAATTTGGTCATGTGGCACTACCTGAAAAATATTGCTTTTAGAGGAATCCAAAAGTTCCCAAGCCCCCCCCCCCAAAAAAAAAAGTCCACCCCCCTCCCACTCTGAGAGGGGGGAAGTATTATGTCCTCCCCAACAGCACCCCCACACCAACCAACTTATTGACCAGGAAATCCCAGATGCTGGTAATTAATGCACCCAAGGCTGAATCATGCTCTCCCTATCCAGTTATGGACAAGCATGAAGTATGATCATCAGATTTGAGCCATACAGGTCAGATTAGCCACACTCATCTGATCTAGGGACACATTGCCCTTAAAGCCCATA
>OX381705.1:107525185-107658855 GCA_947462335.1 Harmothoe impar | reverse complement strand
ACATTGCCCTTCAAGCCCATAGTTCCTACCTGCATGAAGCAGGTGCCCCCTACTTAATAAGGCAATTTGAAAGTGACAAGAATGGGGTCTACAGTTTATCAATTTGGCACATTCAAAATAATGGAAACCTTCATATTTTTCCAAACCTTTAGAAAATTTGTTCATTATTACCTATTCTGCAAATTAGTAATCTATTCTGGTTTCATTGTATTATTGAAAATAGATCCTGCTTTGGATAAAAACTCTACATATTGTATAGTAGGGGCCATGTAGTGTTAACTGCTAGAACTACACATCAGTCTGCCCTGTTCAAACCCCACCTCAGCCCACATCGGGTAACCCACTTTGAAACTGATCTGCACCCACATTGGGCAGCCCGCATGGGGCCACACCGAAACCCAGTGACCAAAACAACGGGCTCAAGACGGGTTCTGATAGTTTTTCCCAATTTGGGCAACCTGTTCCGGCCCTGCCTGAAACCCTGCCACTAGCCCAGGTAAAACCCAGGTATTAAGATCTGCCCGAGCAGAGACCGATTTGGCCCTTTGTCGGCTTCTCCAATAAAGGTCCAATAAAGAGATTTTGTATAAAGAGTTTTCTTGCATTCATAACTATGAAAGTAACAGGGGTGAAGGGTCAATTTCTGGTGAAAATACGCATACATATTTTATGGGAGTTCCAAAGGCCTCACCTTTCCTTCTGTAGCTGCTTTCTCTACACACGAGATAAACTCGTCGACCTGTTTTATGGATGGCGGCGTGAAGTCTGGCATCCCAATGTGTATGACGTCAAACTCTGGGGGACAGAATGGTGTTGGTGTGAAGACAGAGTGGCAAGTGCACATTAAGTAAAAAGATAATCACTTACTAGGTTATAATTACAAAGAATTAATAAAATAGATATACTCTGTGACTTGGCAATGTTGAAATTCAAGTATTCTATATGAACAGCTTTTTTCTTAAATCCACAAACAGCTTTGAAGTTGTACACTTTGGAAATGTAGGCTAATTTGACAGATTGTCTTGAAGGAATGTTCTCTTCTTTCAGCAGGAAATTCTTGCAAAAAAAGTCTACCCATGAAATCATCACCAAATCCCTGAGGTTCCTGTTAGTTACTGCTCCCTCTACCTCCTGCCAGTTACAGCTCACTCTACCTCCTGCCAGTTACTGCTCACTACCTACTGCCAGTTACTGCTCACTCTACCTCCTGCCAGTTACTGCTCCCTCTACCTCCTGCCAGTTACTGCTCACTACCTACTGCCAGTTACTGCTCACTCTACCTCCTGCTGGTTACTGCTCACTCTACCTCCTGCTAGTTACTGCTCACTCTACCTCCTGCCAGTTACTGCTCACTCTACCTCCTGCCAGTTACTGCTCAATCTATCTCCTGTCAGTTACTGCTCACTCTACCTCCTGTCAGTTACTGCTCACTCTACCTCCTGTCAGTTAGTGGCACACCAGTATGTATCTATCGTAAAACTTTAGGTATAAGCCTAACTTGCGTATAATAGCCTCGGCCTCAAAAACGCATCTAAGTGACAAGGAAGTGGGTCTTCTAGCTGCAGATAGAAGACCCACTTGGCATGTGCCTGCCCAAAACCTGACATTTGCCAGCTCCAGATTCTATTTGTGGGATGTTAACCTGATAGGTTAGACAACTTTTGACTCATTTATTTTATGATAGTCACTTCACCGAGTCTGGAGACAAGTTTACCTTTTCAGTGCGTAGTATACTTCTAAAAACTCAAGTATAATCTGCATCTTGAGTGTTGTCCTTATCCTGGAATCTGCATTGGCAATCTGGAATCTGCAATGTACAGTACTCACCTACCCCTCCCTTGGTGGCATCAGTAGGACACTCTGTCAGAGAGACCAGTGTGGACACCCCCCCCCTGTATGTACCACCCCCCCCCTGTATGTACCCCCCCCCCCTGTATGTACCACTCACCTACCCCTCCCTTGGTGGCATCAGCAGGACACTCTGTCAGAGAGACCAGTGTGGACACCCCCCCCCTGTATGTACCCCCCCCCCCTGTATGTACCACTCACCTACCCCTCCCTTGGTGACATCAGCAGGACTCTCTGTCAGAGAGACCAGTGTGGACACCCCCTGGTGCCTCATGTAGCTGTAGTGGTCGTGTGTCCGGGGGTAGGCGCAGGCGGCCAGCAGTCCCTCCACCACCCAGCTGAAGTTTGGCGGCATCGACATCGTGTCAAGCTGATTAACCTGAAGTTAAAGTTAGTTAGAGACCAATGCAGCAAGAAAGGGTGACTTTTCAGAAACGTTGCTGATAAAGTTTTAGAACATTTCTGAAGTGTGACCTACAAGTACATGAATAGACCTCAAAATCCTGCATTCTGATACACACAATTTGAAGACAATATTGTTCTGTGAATCTCCTGATATAAGTTGTTTGCAAATACAGCCGTTACAGACAATGTTATGAGGAATCTGCCAAAGCCATTGTAAACACAAACTTTCTTACGGAAAAATCATGCTTCATTGCTTCTTTGGTCTATAGTATAGCCAATCACCGGAGCTCAAAAATCATTTTTTCTAAAAATGGGTCATAATGCCAAAGAAAAAAAAGCTTTGTTTCAGGTAACGTGGCAAGAAAATGTAGAGTCGGTGTTTTTTTTTGTTTTTTTAAACTTTTATTTTTGAACATGGAAGTACTAGCCAGCCTCTCCGAAGAGTCTAAAATTGACCAAAAATTGATAGAAATACGAAAATGTCTTGTAAAAACGTAGGGTCAGCCATGTTTCGATAGGATCGGTCAGGTGACCTGAAACAAACCTGAAACAAACAAATCTTTTTGCCTTACTGGAGCTCAAAAATCGGTTTTCCTAAAAATGCGTTATAATGATCAAAAGGACCCTACTTCATATACTGTACACTTTATTGACTCTCATTCCATTGGATTTCATTTTTATTTGACATAATTATCAAATTAAGGCACATGGTGCTACCTTTGGAGTACACATATTAAGTTGCAGCCATTAGAAATACACTGAACTTAACAGAAGGCTAGCCTGGGTTGGCTCTTTAGGGATCAGTTATTTATTTATAGTGGGGAGTGTGGTTTCGGGGGTGTAAAGATTGCTCCTCGGGATATACTCACGTGGGAGCATGGCCAAGAAAATCTTAACAATCTTAAAACCGATAATCTTATAAACGTTACAATCTTAAAGTTAATGAATTTAAGATTATAATATTCATTTATCTCAGCTTGCCATCGTCCCTATTGTATGACCGACAAGTAGATAAAGTTTTTGAACATTTCTGAAGTGTGACCGACAAGTAGATAAATATATAACCTCAAAGCTTTGCATTTCAATAGTTCCAGTGCATAGACAGGACCAATAAGGAACACCTACTTATGAGGGTGGGGTAAAGGTGGGGGTGGGAGAGAGGAAAGAGGTCAGTGTCTATCCCTATCTATCTATCTATATGTATAGAGAGAGAGATACAGATCACTCTACCTCCTGCCAGTTACTGCTCACTATATATTTATGTATATATATATACATATATATATATAAGTAGTATAGTATGTATCGGAACGGGACTATAGTTAAGTACTGTTTATTACTCAATCGACCTGCAGCCAATCAGAGGCCTCCCTTTTGGCGGGAAATTCAAAAGCAGCCAATGAGAGGCCTCCCTTTTGGCGGGAAATTCAAATAGGTCACGTGACCGGAAGTGACCTACTTCCGGTCACGTGACCTTTGGGCGGGAAATTCAAATAGGTCACGTGACCGGAAGTGACCTACTTAAGAGGGTCACGTGACCACCATGTTGGCGGGAAATTCAAATAGGTCACGTGACTGGAAGTGACCTACTGAAGGGGGTCACGTGACTACTAGGTTGGCGCGAATTTCAAAATAAGTCACTTGAGATTTTTATGGATAAATAAATTTTAAAAAAGAAAAAAAGCAAGCTGAAAGCTTGCTAAAAAATAATTTAAAAATGTGGCTCTTTTTTTTAGGGGGGGGAGGGGCACTCTGGGGGGCACTCTTTAAGATGCATGGGGGGGGGAGGGGGGGGAGGGGGGAGGGGAAGGGTTTTTTAAGAGTGAGACTCGCTTCTCTGCCCTCTCTTTTAGAGGGCAGAGAGGCGAGTCTACTGGTTCGTCTACTTACAATGAAATGTATCATGATTGCGTTTATGATGATGTGCATCATGATGTGACTATCTTACAACTTTATAAGAAATAAGCAAGGTCTCTCTCCTATACATGGGCGTACTTACACTGACTATTTGTAAACTAATGAATGGGACTTCCTCGTTAAAATCAGTATCTACAACTCTTTCAATCTTAAGGCTTTTTTTTTGAGTTTATTCTTTTGTTCAATTTTGGGCCCACCTCAAAAGAGGAATAGGCCCTCGCTTGCTCATCAGAGCCGGGGTGTAGAAGGCCCCTGCCCTGTCGGGTACGTTCTGAGATAGATCGCCCTCTGGTACGTTTTTGGTTACTTTGGAGCTCTCAGTCGACTGTCTTATCCACCTTAAAAAAACCAGACTTTCGGTGTCTCATGATAAAACTGGTGCCTTATACTAAGTGCTGGATTACTTTCTCATTTTTTTATTGTTCTATCCGATGCTTATTTAATTTTTGCACTGATAAAAACGGCTAGCTTGTACAAACACGCGGTCTATTTAAGCGTTAAGTGTAGAAAATGAACAGAACAGTGCACAGAAAATAGAGCTACCGACTACATTTCGCCCAGTCACTCAGCGGAGAACAAAAGAACTACTGACGTAGTGTACCCGCTATTCCGACAGTTGGCGCCACCGTTATACTTTTCCCGCGTGCGACATGAAGCCCTGGGGTGGGTACTGGCTGTTTGGTTGTAGGTACCGAAACATAAAAAACTACAGCCAGCCCATGTCATGGTGAGACAGCTCTCTTATTCCCCCTTGAGTAGCGTCCGTAGGGCCTATGACAAAACCTAGTCCCGTACACTGAGCAGCTTCAGGTCTGAAGGCTCATACAGAAAAATGTGTGGGTGTGTGGGTGTGTGGGTGTGTGGGTTGCTTTACGCCTTAGTTAACAGCTATGGTCATTTCAAGGGCGGTGATGGTGATCGAATCTATGGCCCTTTTACCGAGACAAGGGTTTCTTTTACATCCCACACTACATAGGGGTGTGTGGGTGTGTGGGTCTGTGTGTGTCTGTTCGGTCTGTGTGTGCACGCGTCTTGCACTCCGGAACATGTTCAGACACGTTCGAACTTGCTCGGACGTGCCTGGACAGGTCTCACACGCCGACCGTGTCTGAACATGTTTTCACCTTATAGCTGCTGCCGATGCTGCTACCGCTGCTGCCGATGCTGCTGATGTTAGTAGTCGCGTCGACAAAGAATCGTCATTTGTCACACTTAAGCCTCTAGTTAAATGCGCGACAGGTAGTAAGGCTACCAACGCGACGACCGGATCGCGCTCTTGCTTAAAGGTGCACCTCAACTCAGTGCGCCTTTAACACCCGTCCCAAATAGGTAAAGTTCCTGACGCAGCACAGCACCTCCCACCAGTAGCCAATCAGCGCGCCGAACGCCGGACACACCCCCACCGTGTGAGCCTCTAAGTAGGTCACACGAACCATACTAAGATGCCGACAGGACTAATTGGTCCGTCCGCGGTGGCTGCGAGAGATTGCGCGCCGTCTAAATTCACTGCCATGATTGGCAGAGGGGGGGGCTGATTACCCCTCGTCGGATGAATTGCGGCGGAACCACAATCAATTTTTCGTTGTTTTAGATAAAAAGAGATCCAGAGCTATCCGCTCGTCCAAGAATTATTTTTCTATCAGCCCGGGATCACCCCCAAATTCAGGCCTAAAGTCCAAAAACCCAAAAAAAATTTCCTATGGGATTTTAAGGTTGAAGCGTTTTTTGTGACCCCAAGGAGCAGCTCACGGGTTCGAACCCTGTAAACGTCTTGACGCGCTTTCGTCGCTTAAGGCGCCTGTGGCTAGACGTCTTGACTAAAACTTAGTGAGGGTTCTAACCCGGAACGTCTATATTAGCCGCCTAATTTCTACTAGCCCCGAAAACGAGAGTATCACATCTATATAGGTCACCCATGTTAGCCTTGGTTTAAGTGCGTGCAGAACCGTGTATTGTGCATTTATGCAGCATACAGATATGGAGACATGCTGCTACAGTGTCAAATTGATCGACATTGTATGTAACTGGACATGAAGAAGGATATTTTTACTTAGTTTTCTAAAAAGAGGGTAGTTCTCGGTACTCCTCCAGCAGCAGTGGTAGGGGAGTCGGACAGGTACTTAACCCTATTTATAGGGGCGCTAAGGTAGGGAGTTTGATAAATTTTTGAAAAATGAGTTAAAAAATACATAGTGGTTCCATTAGTATAGATCTCTATGAGAGCTTTTCAGATCTGCTTAGATCCAGAAATATCATGGTGAATGCATCTGAACATATTTCCCATTTCTGTGATCTAGGCAGGAGAGGGGCACTTTCACAGCAGTAAGGGGTTCTGTAGCTCTGGCCCTAGGCACCCTTCTAACTCAGACAGAACAGGTTTACTTAAAATGGCTAGGGTCATTGTTGGGCAGAGGCACATACATCTGGATTTCACATACGTCTTCAAGAACACAATTACTAACATCCCCATGGTAACAAGTTTTAACAACTCATATTTATTTATTACATTTTGACATGAAGAATGTCACCATAATATTGTAGGCTACAGAAAACAGAGACTCTTATCTTTCTCCACTAATGACTCCATTCATGTTGACTGCCATGATATTGTGATTAAAATGAGGGGTTTGTGTTTTTTTATAGCTCAAGAAATGAGGTCAGGAGGGCTATTTTTATGCAATGCACCAGTGGGGGTGCTATTAGGAAGGGTGCATATTTGATCACAGAAACGGGCAGACTACAGCGGCAGCGCTATTTTGAACTCTCTAGAGGCTAAGGGTTTGAGATGAACGTGTCCCATGTCGCATGTCGATTTTTAAGAAATGACCATGTCACATGACCCTAAGTGAAAAAGGTGTTGTCACTAGTGTCACTAAGGGGGAAAATGTAGGGGCACCGTAATTGATACAATCGGACTCTTGGGACCATAGACTACTAGGAATTTTTTTTTTAATTTGACCACCCGCAAGGCCGGAATTTGAAGGAAGAGTTGAGGCGCCTACTTATACAGTAATTGAGAATTTTTTATTCATGTCACATGTCGATTTTTAAGAATGGTCTAATGACACAGATAGCGCTAAACTTAAAGACCTACTCCCCGCCCCCTTAGTCTTTCTATACTGAATCCGGGACTTGCCGGCGAGGCCGACAAAGGGCTGACCTAATGAGCTCACAGCTGGACTAGATACCCAATGTTTTGGATTGGAGAAATCAGCAGAGCAATAAAAGCGTGGTGAGGCTGGTGTTATTTTCAAGGGTGACCCCTGTGAGTTGTAAAATTGGTGCTAAATGTGGTAACCAAGAGGATGCTAAGTTTATTGATATTGTCCGTTAATGATACTTAAGGTGGGTGTTGTCTAAAGTTTTTAATTGATATTACCAATGTGGCCAATAATGACTTCACAGTTGGGGCTTTCGCCTGCAGGTCCCAGATTCAGGGTATTCTTTGTTTATTGTGTGGCCCCTAAAGAGGGGCCGACTAACTCCTTAGAGTTAGTTAGATGCTGCCGCTGTGCTATGCAACATCAGCGTAATTAATTACGCCTCATGTTGGGCAGCATGGATCACTTGATGGGTGATACCTCAAAGCACAAACACGGCAGAGCCGTGTGTGGCATGCGAGGACCAGTGGGTCAGGGGTGATCCGTTGCAGACAGAATACCGATCCGTGTGAGGTTCTGACTTTCTATAGCTTTTTATAAAGCTTTAGATATGGTGTGGTATTTTTCATCTCGCTATAGTTTAGTTGGTATTTAAGGAAACTGCCTCATTTCTATCAGAAATACACAATATTGAATTGTTTTTATATTTTAATATATTAGAAGCGCGCTTTGTTGCCTATATAGCTCATTATGCGTTGAAATGCTCGCGAGCATCGTAGGAATGTACAAAACCTCTATTGTGGCGCTATCTGACGAAAGAGCGGGGAACTATACTAGCGCGTTCGTTATTCACATCTTTGACAGGGACTTGGTTGGTTGTTGGGCTGCTTTACGCCCTAATTAACAGCTGAGGTCATTTCAAGGGGGGTGATGGTGATCGAATCTATGGATGACTGAAGGTGGAAAGCACACCCCTACACTTTTACCGAGGCAATGGAGCTGCTCAAAGGGTGTGGCGAGCTAGACTGGAGGATGTAATAACTAGGCGGCAGAGGGGCCAAAAAGACAATCTCGTAGTAGTAAGTCTACTTGGATCTTGAGTAGCCGCCTTTGTGGTTATAATTACCTAGACTAGTTGGCTCTGCCAGCCTGGTCAAGTGAAAATTGGTAAGGAGACTATGAACTAAGCTAAGCTCGGATTTTAAAATGGTCTATAAAAGTATAATAAAACTATAGCGCACCCTCTTAGATTTGATGATAAGACACAGCCTACTAGGTATACGCATTTGTACAAGGGTATCATTGTGTATAAAATGCTCTTTTGGTACATCATCCCGACTCTACACGAGCACCATTTTCAACGACAGATAGTGCTGTAGTGAATTTCCCATCTCAAGGCGAGCCCCGCTAATTATGGAGACCCTGGAGTAGGATTAACATTATATCCCAATGTCTGTGGTGGTCATTTATGATATGCAGACTGCACCCTAGAGGTGATAGATCTGACCACAGGCTCGCAATATAGGGCTCCCCTCTGAGAGTATCAAGGTTTGCGTATAGTCTCCTGCAGTTTAAATCTGTTACCTCCCCCTTTGTCGGCCTCGCCAAAATCCTGGGAGATTCACTTTAAACTTAAGGCTTACCCTTTTTTATTCTTTGTTTATTGTGTGGCCCCTAAAGAGGGGCCGCGGTGTTGATTAATTACACCACATGTTAAGCAACATAAGATCAAACCTCCCTCAAAAGCGTCAAGGCTCAAAGTCCTGTTGGACGGGAACCCTGTGTGGCATTTCAAGACGAATGGTTGAGTGATCTGTTGCAGATGCCGTTCCGTGAGAAGTTCTGACTTTATATAGCTTTTATATCGCTTTAGTTATGGTGTAGTATTTTCAATCTCGCTATAGTTTAGTTGATATTTCAAAGAATCTGCCTCATTCTATCAGAAATACACAACGTTGACATGTTTCTTATATTCAATATATTAGAAGTGTGCTTTGTTGCTTATTATAGGTCATTATGCGTTTAAAATGTTCGCGAGTATCGTGGAAATGTACAAAAACCCTATTGTGGCGCCATCTGACGAAAAGAGCGGAGAACTATACTAGAGCATGTAATCGCCAGACCAGCAGGCGGCAGCAGAGTGGTCAAAAGACAATCTCGTAGTAGTAGGTCCACTTGGATGTTGAGTAGCCGCCCTTGTGGTTGTAATTACCTAGACTAGTTGACTCTGCCGGCCTGGTCAAGTGAAATTAGTAAGGAGACCGCCCATTAACGTGCTCCACAGTCTTTAGACAGTTAAGCCTATAGTCAAGACCGGAGAATTTGGCGAGACGCCCCTCTGGGAGGTCATAATCCTCAATGTTAGGTGTTAGCTCATTAACATCAGATACCATATTAACAACCCATTTAAAATGGTCATTTTAAGAGCAACTCACCCTATTCTGACAAAATCCTATTAGCAGGTAACCTCTGTATAATCCATACTGCAAACATCTGCTACTTCGAGCGTCTGCCTCGTGACTGATAGTGTACAACAAGACGAAGTGGGCAGAGATAAAAAAAATTGAGGCTCTTTATATAGCCGAGAGAGCGGCTAATCTGGATGGTCTAAGCTTGTTTTCACCTAGAGCCCCACCCTCTTCCAGAGAGGAATCAAATCGCTTTTCACCTGAACCCTTCCACCCCTAATCCCTCAGCATGAAAAGAGAGATAACGAGTGTAACGTGCGCTACATGTATATGGGATTATAGCTGGTGAAGAGATAAAGCCGGGTCACCACCTGCGTATACAAAGACTACAGGGGGTGATTAACGACAGGTGTGACGCGCCAGCCCGTGGACGGATTATCTTTTAAGCTGACGCTTATTCAACTAGCCAGCCGACGTCCCGCGCCACTCACTGCGGCAAGAGGAGGTGCTTTTGTTTTACACTTGAGCCGCTTACCACATCGTCTCTACCTCACAGACAGACACATGCCCCCTGTAGCTTTTTTTTGTATACACACTCTAATCTCATAACCTCCTGATCCGTTATACAGGTAACGGGTATTCTCTTTTAAATAGCTGCCAGTCAGCCTGCGGCAGCTGAAAACGATGGTAAGTAGCTTAGCTCTAGAAGCAAGAAGACGTATATAAGGAGGCTGACACGTGTATAGGCGCCTTATAAGTCGGCAAGGGGTAAATACTAGTGAAAAGGGAAGGCAGGTGTGCAGGTAGCTTTCTAACAGACACGTGTGTGCACTAAGCTGCTTAAGTCTAAACCCACCTGCAGTAGTCAAGTAGCATGTGAAAACTTACTTAACAGATCACTTAATTGAGTAGAGACTCTGTACTGAGAGAGTCTTTTCAGCCGTTTAAGAGGATTATCTAGGACAGGGTACATAAGGAGTGAAACGCCGCTCTCACCCATCACACTTTCTCGACCCGCCCTTCATCATCGTAGCATCGTCCACTCCACGCTCGCTCAGCATGTTATGAGGGTTATTTCTACCTTTACAGCTTCTTTTCTTATCGAAGTGTCGACGCTACAGAGCATCGAAACTCTCCAAATGAGTCCAAGAAAGAAAAAGCAACTCCCACTAGAAGCAAGAAGAGAAACAGTGCCCTATGATGCATGTGAGGTAAAGAAACATTGGAAGGACGTCACCAAGGAGCAATGGATAGAAGCATGCTTCAACTTCATCGGAACGGAAGTAGTTTCATTTGGACAGAGGGAGAAAATTTTGTTGGAGCTATTTTTCTTAGCTCCGTATAGTTGGCCTGACTGTAGTGGTGAAATTCCTTCAGGTTTTTCAGGGTTCGGCATACAAGTTATCTGGTCTTTGAAGGAGCTTCGATATATGCAACGCACTCACGAGGAGATTGTTCAGAAAATGACGGAATTCGAAACAGGAGAAGACACAATATGGTGCGAGGAGACGACATATGCGGACGATGATCTGGAGTACATCATTTGTAGCCCGTTGGAACATTATGTTAAAGACTTTGAGGACATGCTAGCCAGCACTGCGATGACCCCGAAAGAGAGATCCCTTACTGCACAGAAGGAGGCCAAAGCTGTGTTGGAAAAGCTCAAGTTTGGTCAAGGATTCACTCTTCAAAGCAGCTGTGTGAGTGTGATAAAAAGTCTTGTGTTGAAACATCCGGACATGAAGTTTTCGCGTGCTGTTGACACACTTCCTTTGCCTGAACTGATGATGAACATGATCGACCCCATCGTACCAACATGTTTCGACTCTGCCAATTGCCCCATGTATAAAATGGTTTCAAGTTTTGCCTGTGGCCGATGGCTAAACGATCCACTGAAGTCAGAAAACCTCCTTGATTTAGTCGACTGACTAAATGTATTTTCTCATACTAGTATTAGTAGCATTAGTAATAGCGGCTACTCGGTCTCGTGCAGCACAAGCAGCAGCATCTGTCAGCAGCATCCGTGACATCGTCAGCAGCAGCAGCACGAGCAGCACAAGCAGCAGCTGCTGCAGCAGCTGCACAAGCAGCACAAGCAGCAGCATGTGTCAGCAGCATCCGTGACATCGTCAGCAGCAGCAGCAGCAGCAGCAGCTGCACGAGTAGCACAAGCAGCAGCATCTGTCAACAGCATCCGTGACATCGTCAGCAACTGCAGCAGCTGCACGAGCAGCACAAGCAGCAGCAGCTGTCAGCAGCTGCAGCAGCTGCACGAGCAGCACAAGCAGCAGCACCGACAGCAGCAGCAACAGCAAATCAGCAGCAGCAACAGCAGCAGCAGCAGCAGCAGCAGCAGCAGCAGCAGCAGCGGCAGTGTGGACCGCTAAATTCGAGATGGTGACATACCTGTTTCTTAGAATCGACATTCGACATGAGGCCTAGTGACATTTGACATGAAGCTTGAAAAACATAGTGACAGGTGACATGAGCAATTCTTAAAATCGACATGAGATATGAGCATAATTAAGCGACATCGACATGCGCCATGGCTATTTTTTTATTTTTTTTGAAGACAACCACCATAGCCTCCTTATCCAGACCTCCACTAGTAGTGCTCTATAAGCGCAAGCTTTGCCTTAAGAGAGCTGTGGCTGTGAACCCTCTCCTCCCTCCGTACACACAGGTAAATATCAGAGTCAGCCAATGTCGCCAATACTACTCTCATACAAGAGTCAGGCGCTGCTGGACTATAATAGATGGGTCAAGGACTGTTCTACTGAGGGTCAGGCTAGGCCGGACATTCAATAACGGGCTGGACTTTGGCAAATTTGCTTGAAAGTCTAGCCAGCAAGAGATGCACATCATCATAAACGCAATCATGATACATTTCATTGTAAGTAGACGAACCAGTAGACTCGCCTCTCTGCCCTCTAAAAGAGAGGGCAGAGAAGCGAGTCTCACTCTTAAAAAACCCTTCCCCTCCCCCCCCTCCCCCCCTCCCCCCCCCATGCATCTTAAAGAGTGCCCCCCAGAGTGCCCCTCCCCCCCCTAAAAAAAAGAGCCACATTTTTAAATTATTTTTTAGCAAGCTTTCAGCTTGCTTTTTTTCTTTTTTAAAATTTATTTATCCATAAAAATCTCAAGTGACTTATTTTGAAATTCGCGCCAACCTAGTAGTCACGTGACCCCCTTCAGTAGGTCACTTCCAGTCACGTGACCTATTTGAATTTCCCGCCAACATGGTGGTCACGTGACCCTCTTAAGTAGGTCACTTCCGGTCACGTGACCTATTTGAATTTCCCGCCCAAAGGTCACGTGACCGGAAGTAGGTCACTTCCGGTCACGTGACCTATTTGAATTTCCCGCCAAAAGGGAGGCCTCTCATTGGCTGCTTTTGAATTTCCCGCCAAAAGGGAGGCCTCTGATTGGCTGCAGGTCGATTGAGTAATAAACAGTACTTAACTATAGTCCCGTTCCGATACATACTATACTACTTATATATATATATATATATATATATATATATATATATATATATATATATATCCCAGCTAACAAAAAAAACACGTTATTTTACGTCAGAATAACGTTTTAAAACGTTATATAACGTTATGCCATAGTAAAGAGCTTTAGAGAAACGTTGTTTACTGGGATATATATATATATACATATATATATATATATATATATATATATATATATATATATATATGTATATATATATATATATATATATATATATATATATATATATATATATATATATATTCACTATATATATATATATTCACTATATATATACTATACATGTGCCATTCAGGAGCTGAATAGACTATGATTGCCCGTGCAGCTAACGGGGGCAGCATGGAGTGGAGCACCCAGCTGATCAATAAGAGAGAGAGAGAGATACAGACAGACAGAAACAGACAGACAGGAGAGGAAGAGACAGAGGATGGTACAGACAAACAGACAGACAGAGACAGCCACAGGAAAGGAAAGAAGAGATATGGTCAGATGATATGGGTTAAGGTAGAGCAGATGAATGTATATCCATATCAGAACTCTACACCTATAACATCCCTAGATAGTATATTAGCATATTAGGTGTGTGGTTGACTCACCTGTGTGCCTGTGTGTCTCCTCACCTGTACGCCGGTTAGAGCTGTGTGTGTCTAGCTGACAATGAGAGGTTTACAGATAGGGGGATGGTACTTAAACCCATTTATAGAATCACTGTGTGACCTGCCACTGACACTGACACTACCCCCCCCCTCCACTCCCCCACCCCCCTCCCTAACCCCCTCCCCCACCCCCACTGTTTGCCCTGCTCCTGGCAGTAGTGAGTACCGTAAAACCTTGTGTAGAAGCCGCGGTTAGTACGCGAGTCAGATAACCGATGCGGCTTCTAGGATCATTCCAGAGTCGGGGTGCGGCCTATATGCAAGTTTTTTTGCTACTATAGTACAGTACTAACATAACTAATTCTAGGCTTATATAATTCCTCAAAGTTAGGAAGTGACCATTTTTTAACAACAGGGGGGGGGGGAAATGTGGACCCCTTGACCGGGGGGGGAGCAAAAAAATTTGGTCTCCTCTTTGGGGTGGGGTCAAAATAATTTAACCTGTTTTGAGGCAAAAAGCCTGCGCGTTACTATGCTTCAAAAGGCCCGCGCGCGAGCCGATTTCCGGCCGTAGGGGGGGGGGGGGAAATTGTTGACCCTTCAACCGGGGAGGGGGGTGTAAAATATTTCGCACGCTCCGCGCGGAAACCCACCACCCCCCCCTGTTGTTAAATGATCACTCCCTTAGGAGGGCAGCTCATACGCGAGTTGGGGCTCATACGCAAGGTTTTACGGTACACCTCCCCCAACTCCTCCCTACCCTACCCCCTCCTACCACCCCACCGCCTGTGATATATGGGTATGAGTATAAGCATACGTCACCCCCATACAGGTATTAGCCTTACACTATAACTGACACTGTTCACTTCAGGTGTCCTCGTTTCACACGCGGAGAGTTATCCTAAAACTAGGATATATAGGAGGTCTGGATGCAGGGGTCCCAATTAAATTTTCCCTGTCGATTTTAAGAAATGGCCATGTCGCCCTATACCCCCGTCGATTTTAAGAAAAGGATTTGTCCCATGTCACTATCTCCTATGTTCCTCATGTCACATGTCACTTAGCCAAAAAAAAAGGCCCATGTCGCAGTGTCGAATTTAGTGGTCCACACCCATTACATAAGAATATCATGGCTATACATGGCTACTCGATTTCTTTTTTACTGTATCGCCATGTCCATTTTTAGAATACCGTAAAACCTCGCGTATGAGCCGCAGCTTGTACGCGAATCAGACTCAGCTTTCTTTTGATACCAAACATGCCTATATAGGGTGCGGCTTATACGAGAGTTTTTATAAGTATACTACAGTACCAAATTAACAGTTCTCAGATGGCCTCTGCGGCTTATAGGATCGCACCGAACTCGGGGTGCGGCTTATACGCGAGTTAGGCTTATACGCGAGGTTTTACGGTAGTGCCGTGTCCCCATCCAGGGTCGCAGTGTGGATTTTTATCGAATACATTTTGCTGTGTGTCCATCGGTTTTAAAGGGCCGGTGTCGCCTCTGTCGAATTATAAAAGGGCTGTATTGCAGTGTCTAATTTTACCCATGTGTAGGGGTAATAATATACGTGTACAATGGGTTCGTGGTTTCGAGGCGGGAATGGCACAGTTCTACGCTAGGTGGCAACACCTGGCGTCCTGCACCATGTCCCCTAACGTTACCCGGTTGTCAGGTAGGGCACCCCAGATGGCGCTGGTGGAGTGCCACGTCGACACTGCTTGGTCCGCAACCCGGGTATATAAAAGGCCGCAGTTGGCCACATCAGGGAGTTTGTCCACAGACGAGCTCTGACCCACACCCTTCGCTACCTTCGTGACCGGGGCCCCTACACCCCTCCTGCCTCTGGCCTTTGCACCAGCCCTTGCTGGGACAAGGCCAGTTCGTACAGCTCTGCTGACTTTGAACCAGCGAGAATGCTTCTTGTGTACTTCGTGTAGCGTGTATACAGACCATTTATTAAGCGCTTTTTAAGCCCTGTAAATCCATTGTCTTTGTACTGTAGTGCTTAATAAGCGCTTGATAATGGTGTGGGTCAGGGTGTGGGTCAGAGCTCGTCTGTGGACTATATGAGCTCGTACACTTAACCTATGTGGATGGGCTTATATGTCCCAAAGAGAGTAGAAAGAGAGTCTAATCCAGTCACATGAAGTTTCATGCCTTCAAAAGACACAAGGAAAAGGCCCTTGCAAAAAATCATTTAATCATCATCATCTTTACCATCTCATTTACTGACAAATTACTAACCAACTAATTGATTAAAGTAAAATTAAGACAATAACTCATCCATATGCTAATTAACATCTCTAGCATATTATATATATACCTATTCCACCTGGTGTAGGGGAGCTCACTGAACACCCTCTCCCATAAGAGTTGAGGTTGGTCAGGGAGCACCACATATTATCTGTTCTTTATAATAATACAGGCTATAAGCCTACATATTGGACAGAATAAAGAATCAATTACAAACAAACAAACAATGCCTCTTGAGCTAGGTTGTACACACTGGTATGGTAATGATATATATTATACACATGATACAACATGGCAATAAACACTCACTGTATCAGTTCCAGTCGTGGTAGGATGAGTGACCCTGGGTAGGCTGCAGCTATAAGTATAACTACTACTGACCGAATGACGACCCGGGGGGGGGGGACTTAATGTGATGGGGGAGGGGAGGTTACATCTCTGAGTGAATGGCTGACAACCATAATGTAGTATACACACCACAGTCAGTACACATTATATTGGCGACAGTTCAGGTTGGTCACAATTCGCAGAGTACAAGGTTATCGCTGTGGTTTTACTGGCTTGTTGGTTTACTTATTTAAGGTTGGCACCTAAAGTCAGCTATGCTGAGTGTCATTTCCTAATCGTTATTGACAGTATCTATTTTTCTTTATCTAACCCAAACTGTGATAATTCTTACGATATGTTATATGGTACAAGAATATTTGTGATATATGACCATCATATGCCAACAGTCCAGAACTGTCCGGGACAGTCCCGGAAATGTGGTCTCTGTCCCGTGTCCCGCCCGCCAGGGTCTGTGTTCCGGAAAATTCAGTTCAAGAGCTTTAAAATGATAGGTTATATGTAAAGATACTCCTACTGGTTATGAAGATAACAAATAATTTCTTTTTAAACTTAACAAGTCATCAGAATGCATAATTTTTCCTCTGAAATTTTAAAATTTTCAATGAATTCTGAACCCTCCTGAGTAGAGGTTAGGAATTGAAAAATTCTGACCTGCAAATGCCCGAGAATGCACCAAATCGCATGTAGAATTTCAAAATTTTGTTGGCGGGGCATGCCCCCCAAACACCCCTAGTTTGTTGTTGTGCTTCGCTTGTGAAGCTGATGCGCTTCGCTTGCAAAATTTGGGTAGCCCTACATTTTGTCCATGTGGTGTGTAATTGTAGCGTGTCATTAAAAAAGAGTCCTAGATCTTCAATACGGGATCTCTCTCCAGAGTGTGTGCATGACCGTTCTCAGCATAGTATTAATGTATGAACTCAAAGTTTAACTATAGGCTATAATCTTAATGTATAATCTTAAAGTCTCAATGGACATCTATAATCTTATTGTCTTAATGTATAATCTTATATAGTCTAAATGTTCAATCTTTTGGGCTGTTCGGGGGCAGAGCCCTTGATGTATTTAAGGTTGTAGATTCAATATTGAGCCAAGAAAAGGTTTGTTTCAGGTCACCCGACCGACCCTATCAAAACAGAGACGACCCTAAGCTTTTTTTATGGAATTTTGATGAAATTTCCCCCCCCCCCCCTTTTTGGTCATTTTTTTTGGTATTCAGACAAGTTGGCTAGTACATTCATGTTTAAAAAAAAAAAAATATATATATATTTTAAAAGATCCGAACTACCGACCATACATTTTCCTACCATGTTACCTGAAACAAACCTTTTTTTTCGCCTTACTCCCAGACGATTGTCTGCACACCTAGGTGAGCTCTACTCAACGTGCCTGTCAGGGGTAGACAAATCAGATTTGGGAATCTTTTATTCTCCCTAAATATTTACTCTTATATTAACCACTCAATTAAAAATATAAACACTTGGAGGCCCAAACTGAGGAGAATGATTCAGTAGCAAATCATTAGTAAATCATTTAGGCTATGTCTAAGGAGGAGAACAACATCATTTTGCCCTTTTGCCCAACTTCAAACAATTGTTGTGCCTTGTAATTTGCTTGTGTGCCACGAGCACAAGGAACACACAGAGAAAAGAAACAGCCTCAAAAGGGAGTCCAGGCTGCCTCCAGAATGACTCCCCTCTCTAGAGGAGCCTAAGTCATTGCTTGACTCCCTTAGGTGAGTCAGGCAGCTATGTGAACCCCTCTAGGTGACTCCCTTAGGTCAACTAGGGAGTCACCTAGGCTCCCTTATGCAGCCTGCGCTCGCCTGAAGAGGGGAGTCATTCTGGAGGCAACCTGGACTCCCTTTTGACGCTGTTTCCTTTCTCTGTGCAGGGGTCAAGCTGGCCCCAACTCGCGCTTGGACACGTCCGAGTGACATCGCTGGTATTTAGGAGGCCATGACCGCATCACTTCCCCCCTATATTGGGGGGATTCGTACGTGGTACCCATCTGCACTTTTAATACAACAGCACCAAGCGCACAGGAACTATTTTAACCTTTGGTGCCAGCGATGACACTCGGGAAACAAGGTCGAGGTGGTGCGAGCTTGTGCAGGGTTCTGTCAGCCGTGGTGTGTGGGACAGAGTATGGACACAGATAGAGAGGACACCACGTGTGTCATGGCTGTGTGTGTGGGACAGAGTATGGACACAGATAGAGAGGACACCACGTGTGTCATGGCTGTGTGGGGTGAGGGACAGAGTGTGGACACAGATAGAGAGGACACCACGTGTGTCACTGTGTGGGCTGTGTGGGGTGTGTGGGACAGAGTATGGACACAGATAGAGAGGACACCACGTGTGTCATGGCTGTGTGTGTGGGACAGAGTATGGACACAGATAGAGAGGACACCACGTGTGTCATGGCTGTGTGTGTGGGACAGAGTGTGGACACAGATAGAGAGGACACCACGCGTGTCACTGTGTGGGGTGTGTGGGACAGAGTGTGGACACAGATAGAGAGGACACCACGCGTGTCATGGCTGTGTGTGTGGGACAGAGTATGGACACAGATAGAGAGGACACCACGTGTGTCATGGCTGTGTGGGCTGTGAGGGACAGAGTATGGACACAGATAGAGAGGACACCACGCGTGTCATGGCTGTGTATGTGGGACAGAGTGTGGACACAGATAGAGAGGACACCACGCGTGTCATGGCTGTGTGGGTTGTGTAGGACAGAGTAAGGACACAGATAGAGAGGACACCACATGTGTCATGGCTGTGTGGGCTGTGTGGGACAGAGTGTGGACACAGATAGAGAGGACACCACGTGTGTCATGGCTGTGTGGGGTATGTGGGACAGAGTGTGGACACAGAGAGAGAGGACACCACGCGTGTCATGGCTGTGTGGGGGTGTGGGACAGAGTATGGACACAGATAGAGAGGACACCACGCGTGTCATGGCTGTGTGGGACAGAGTGTGGACACAGATAGAGAGGACACCACGTGTGTCATGGCTGTGTGTGTGGGACAGAGTATGGACACAGATAGAGAGGACACCACGTGTGTCATGGCTGTGTGGGACAGAGTATGGACACAGATAGAGAGGACACCACGTGTGTCATGGCTGTGTGGGGTGTGTGGGACAGAGTGTGGACACAGATAGAGAGGACACCACGTGTGTCATGGCTGTGTGGGGGTGTGGGACAGAGTATGGACACAGATAGAGAGGACACCACGTGTGTCATGGCTGTGTGGGCTGTGTGGGACAGAGTATGGACACAGATAGAGAGGACACCACGCGTGTCACTGTGTGGGGTGTGTGGAACAGAGTATGGACACAGATAGAGAGGACACCACGTGTGTCATGGCTGTGTGGGGCGTGTGGGACAGAGTATGGACACAGATAGAGAGGACACCACGTGTGTCATGGCTGTGTGGGACAGAGTATGGACACAGATAGAGAGGACACCACGTGTGTCATGGCTGTGTGTGTGGGACAGAGTATGGACACAGATAGAGAGGACACCACGTGTGTCATGGCTGTGTGTGTAGGACAGAGTATGGACACAGATAGAGAGGGCACCACGCGTGTCATGGCTGTGGGGGGTGTGTGGGACAGAGTGTGGACACAGATAGAGAGGACACCACGTGTGTCATGGCTGTGTGTGTGGGACAGAGTATGGACACAGATAGAGAGGACACCACGTGTGTCATGGCTGTGTGTGTGGGACAGAGTATGGACACAGATAGAGAGGGCACCACGTGTGTCACTGTGTGGGGTGTGTGGGGTGTGGGGGACAGAGTGTGGACACAGATAGAGAGGACACCACGTGTGTCATGGCTGTGTGGGGGGTGTGGGACAGAGTATGGACACAGATAGAGAGGGCACCACGTGTGTCCTGGCTGTGTGGGGTGTGGGACAGAGTGTGGACACAGAGAGAGAGGACACCACATGTGGCTGTGTGGGACAGAGTTTGGACACAGATAGAGAGGACACCACGCGTGTCATGGCTGTGTGTGTGGGACAGAGTATGGACACAGATAGAGAGGACACCACGTGTGTCACTGTGTGGGGTGTGGGGGACAGAGTATGGACACAGATAGAGAGGACACCACGTGTGTCATGGCTGTGTGTGTGGGACAGAGTGTGGACACAGATAGAGAGGACACCACGTGTGTCATGGCTGTGGGGGACAGAGTATGGACACAGATAGAGAGGACACCACGTGTGTCATGACTGTGTGGGGTGTGTGGGACAGAGTATGGACACAGATAGAGAGGACACCACGTGTGTCATGGCTGTGTGGGACAGAGTATGGACACAGATAGAGAGGACACCACATGTGTCACTGTGTGGGATGTGTGGGACAGAGTGTGGACACAGATAGAGAGGACACCACATGTGTCACTGTGTGGGATGTGTGGGACACAGTATGGACACAGATAGAGAGGACACCACATGTGTCACTGTGTGGGATGTGTGGGACAGAGTATGGACACAGATAGAGAGGACACCACGTGTGTCATGGCTGTGTGTGTGGGACAGAGTGTGGACACAGATAGAGAGGACACCACGTGTGTCATGGCTGTGGGGACAGAGTATGGACACAGATAGAGAGGACACCACGTGTGTCATGGCTGTGTGGGACAGAGTATGGACACAGATAGAGAGGACACCACGTGTGTCATGGCTGTGTGGGACAGAGTATGGACACAGATAGAGAGGACACCACGTGTGTCATGGCTGTGTGTGTGGGACAGAGTGTGGACACAGATAGAGAGGACACCACGTGTGTCATGGCTGTGTGTCTGGGACAGAGTATGGACACAGAGAGAGAGGACACCAGGTGTGTCACTGTGTGGGCTGTGTGGGACAGAGTATGGACACAGATAGAGAGGACACCACGTGTGTCATGGCTGTGTGTGTTGGACAGAGTATGGACACAGATAGAGAGGACACCACGCATGTCATGGCTGTGTGTGTGGGACAGAGTGTGGACACAGATAGAGAGGACACCACGTGTGTCATGGCTGTGTGTGTGGGACAGAGTATGGACACAGATAGAGAGGACACCACGTGTGTCATGGCTGTGTGTGTGGGACAGAGTATGGACACAGATAGAGAGGACACCACGTGTGTCATGGTTGTGTGGGGGGTGTGGGACAGAGTATGGACACAGATAGAGAGGACACCACGTGTGTCACTGTGTGGGCTGTGTGGGACAGAGTGTGGACACAGATAGAGAGGACACCACGCGTGTCATGGCTGTGTGGGGTGTGTGGGACAGAGTATGGACACAGATAGAGAGGACACCACGTGTGTCACTGTGTGGGCTGTGTGGGACAGAGTGTGGACACAGATAGAGAGGACACCACGCGTGTCATGGCTGTGTGTGTGGGACAGAGTGTGGACACGGATAGAGAGGACACCACGTGTGTCATGGCTGTGTGGGGCGTGTGGGACAGAGTATGGACACAGATAGAGAGGACACCACGTGTGTCATGGCTGTGTGGGGCGTGTGGGACAGAGTATGGACACAGATAGAGAGGACACCACGCGTGTCATGGCTGTGTGGGACAGAGTGTGGACACAGATAGAGAGGACACCACGTGTGTCACTGTGTGGGGTGTGTAGGACAGAGTATGGACACAGATAGAGAGGACACCACGTGTGTCATGGCTGTGTGGGGCGTGTGGGACAGAGTATGGACACAGATAGAGAGGACACCACGTGTGTCATGGCTGTGTGTGTGGGACAGAGTATGGACACAGATAGAGAGGACACCACGCGTGTCATGGCTGTGTGGGGTGTGTAGGACAGAGTATGGACACAGATAGAGAGGACACCACGTGTGTCATGGCTGTGTGGGGTGTGTGGGACAGAGTATGGACACAGATAGAGAGGACACCACGTGTGTCATGGCTGTGTGGGGGACAGAGTGTGGACACAGATAGAGAGGACACCACGTGTGTCATGGCTGTGTGTGTGGGACAGAGTGTGGACACAGATAGAGAGGACACCACGCGTGTCATGGCTGTGTGGGACAGAGTATGGACACAGATAGAGAGGACACCACGTGTGTCATGGCTGTGTTAGTGGGACAGAGTATGGACACAGATAGAGAGGACACCACGTGTGTCATGGCTGTGTTAGTGGGACAGAGTATGGACACAGATAGAGAGGACACCACGTGTGTCATGGCTGTGTGTGTGTGTGGGACAGAGTATGGACACAGATAGAGAGGACACCACGTGTGTCATGGCTGTGTGTGGGGGACAGAGTATGGACACAGATAGAGAGGACACCACGCGTGTCATGGCTGTGTGGGGTGTGTGGGACAGAGTATGGACACAGATAGAGAGGACACCACGCGTGTCACAGCTGTGTGGGTTGTGTGGGACAGAGTATGGACACAGATAGAGAGGACACCACGTGTGTCATGGCTGTGTGGGGTGTGTGGGACAGAGTGTGAACACAGATAGAGAGGACACCACGTGTGTCATGGCTGTGTGGGGTCTGTGGGGGACAGAGTATGGACACAGATAGAGAGGACACCACGTGTGTCATGGCTGTGTGGGGTGTGTGGGGCAGAGTATGGACACAGATAGAGAGGACACCACGTGTGTCATGGCTGTGTGTGTGGGACAGAGTATGGACACAGATAGAGAGGACACCACTCGTGTCACTGTGTGGGGTGTGTGGGAGAGAGTATGGACACAGATAGAGAGGACACCACGTGTGTCATGGCTGTGTGGGGTGTGTGGGAGAGAGTATGGACACAGATAGAGAGGACACCACTCGTGTCACTGTGTGGGGTGTGTGGGAGAGAGTATGGACACAGATAGAGAGGACACCACGTGTGTCATGGCTGTGTGGGGTGTGTGTGGGACAGAGTATGGACACATATAGAGAGGACACCACGTGTGTCATGGCTGTGTGGGGGACAGAGTGTGGACACAGATAGAGAGGACACCACGCGTGTCATGGCTGTGTGTGTGGGACAGAGTATGACACAGATAGAGAGGACACCACGTGTGTCATGGCTGTGTGGTGTGTGTGGGACAGAGTATGGACACAGATAGAGAGGACACCTCGTGTGTCATGGCTGTGTGTGTGGGACAGAGTGTGGACACAGATAGAGAGGACACCACGCGTGTCACTGTGTGTGTGTGTGGGACAGAGTATGGACACAGATAGAGAGGACACCACGTGTGTCATGGCTGTGTGGGGTGTGTGGGACAGAGTATGGACACAGATAGAGAGGACACCACGCGTGTCATGGCTGTGTGGGACAGAGTGTGGACACAGATAGAGAGGACACCACGTGTGTCATGGCTGTGTGTGTGGGACAGAGTATGGACACAGATAGAGAGGACACCACGTGTGTCATGGCTGTGTGTGTGGGACAGAGTATGGACACAGATAGAGAGGACACCACGTGTGTCATGGCTGTGTGTGTGGGACAGAGTGTGGACACAGATAGAGAGGACACCACGTGTGTCATGGCTGTGTGGGGGGTGTGGGACAGAGTATGGACACAGATAGAGAGGACACCACGTGTGTCATGGCTGTGTGTGTGGGACAGAGTATGGACACAGATAGAGAGGACACCACGTGTGTCATGGCTGTGTGGGGTGTGTGGTGTGTGTGGGACAGAGTATGGACACAGATAGAGAGGACACCACGTGTGTCATGGCTGTGTGTGTGGGACAGAGTGTGGACACAGATAGAGAGGACACCACGCGTGTCATGGCTGTGTGTGTAGGACAGAGTATGGACACAGATAGAGAGGACACCACGCGTGTCACGCATGGCTGCTCTCCGTACACACCACTGTAAAACCTCATATACCCGGGGGGGGGGGGCACATGAATTTTTTTTGACACGGGTGTGCGGCTGGACCTTCACCACCCCTTACCCTTGTTATGGCGATTTTTACCACAAAATGTTACCCTTGTTAAGGCATTTTCGGCCAAAAACTCCTAGGTTTGGGGGAATAAGTAATAAAATAGACCATGTTTAGTCAAATCTCCTCGAAAAACTTACTCTTGTGCGAACTCTTTTGCAAGAAGTTGTGATGTTTTAGTGAAAAATGGGAAATTTTGGTAAAATCTCGGACATTTTCTTGAAAAGTAGACCCCTGTCATGGGGATTTTCATGAAACTGGACCCTTGTTATCGCAAATTTTCTTGAAAAGTGGACCCTTGTCATGGGGAATTTTGTAGAAAAAGTACACTTGCCAGCCGCACACATGTGTATACAAAATATACTGAGTGACCCCCCGGGCTCATATGCCACAGCGGGCACGGAGAACAATGCATGTCACACCTTTTGTATACTGTATACAGCTAGTGACATAAAGTAATTATAAGACTAGTACCAATCTGTAGGGGTATTCAGTGAAGGAGCCTATCACATATTGGCATTGGCCGCACCTCGACTTAGGGCTGATCATACAAACTGCACTGATTTGACTTGCGTACTAGCGGAGGCTTCCACGCCAAGTTTTACGGTGCTGGCATGTTGTATTGAGTGGCACGTGACCTCAATGTTAAATCAACTTTACTCAGAATCCTGTTTGTATGGTCCTATTGGTTTAACCCATTAAGGACGCCATGTCGCTAAAGCCACTCAAAAAAAAGTGGTTTCTCATCATCAAGGTCTGAGAAATCTGACGATGGAGGCTTTTTTTCCCCTTAATTTACGGGTTTCTTTGGCCAAATTCACATTTTATTGGTTAAGAATTAATTGATCTTAAAACGTGGGTAAAATGTAAGTTATTTCTATACCACTGCATTGCTGGCATTATTAGCTTTAATTTGATACCAATTATGAGACATTTTTCATTTTGATGAGGTTTTTCATCAAAATTTGGCAAAAAAAAAGAAGTTTTCCCCAAAACCTGATATTATGATGCGCTCGGTGATGAGAAACCATTTTATTTTTTTGGGTGGCCTAAATGGTGACATCTGTCGTCCTGATACGCCAATGCAGCCTCAGTGAGTAACTCGCTGGTATCGCATTGATGGATCATGCCGGCAACTCTGTAGGGTAGGCATGATGCTTGAATGCAGCCCTGGCGAGTTACTTTAACATATATAATATTTCTGCGCATGTATGTTTTCGTGAATTGATTACAAAGTGTAATTTCACATGTATTTAAATCGCAGATTTTGGAGTATGGTAGTAGTATGACTATACTGGATAAATATTCACTCTATACATATTTTGTGGATTTTAAGATCGAAATCGCGAAAATATATACAAGTAGCTCTGTAACTAACATCTTTCAAAATCTGCGAATTTAAATCCCAGCGAAATTGTGTTTTTTAAATGAGGTAAAAGAAATTTATACCAGCAAAAATATCTACGTTTACAGTATATTAACTCTTTTAACTGACAAGATGTGCACAGGATATTCCCACGTATACCCGGCATATTGATGTATAACTTGACGAAGAAATCTTTGAAAATCCAGAAGTCAAATGGTTCATTTTGATGTTTGTTGTAGCTTTTGGAAAAATTTTCAACTCAATCTAGAACTAAATGACGAAGTATGACACCAACATTTTCAATTGACATTTAAACCGAACGGGGGGGGGGGGGGGGGGGGGCAGTTGGTGGATTTTCACAGCAGTGGGTCAGAAAACTTTGGTCCCCCTGTGGGAGGGGTCAAATTTATTTCTGTCCCCCATCCCCCGCCCCCCCCCCCCAGGCTTTTAATTGACAGCTGGTCTGGATACCTGAACACAACTTATTTTTCTTTGGCCTTATATATAATTAGGCCAAAAAAAGGGTTTCAGGTTACTCGACCGACCCTATCAAAACAGGGCCGACCCTGCATTTTTTTATGCAATTTTTGGTCCCCCTGTGGGAGGGGTTAATTTTCATATTTTTCAATCTTAGGGTCTTCGGAGAGGCTGGCTAGTACTTTCATGTTTAAAAAAACAAGTAATAAAAAGAAAATCCGACCTACCAACCTTACATTTTTTGCCATGTTACCTGAAACATACCATTTTTTGGCCTTGGTTAATTAGGCTGACCCAGTTCATCATGTGAAAGTCCTCGTCATAATTGGTGCTTTTCAAACTGAACTTCCTGGTGTGACATAGCCATGTACAGATCACAACTCCACTGAAGAACCTCTAACACAGAGTTCACTGTTTAGTGATTAAGGTATCCAACATGGAGTCATGAGTGAGTCTGGGCTGATGTGAGAAGACCAGCTAGAACACATTATATTGAGGAGTTAAATCAGAGACTGTGCAGACCGTGTGGCTAGTGGGTTTAGCATAGGCCTCGTACATAGTTCTAGTACATAGCCATAGCCTAGTACATAGTTCTAGTACATAGCCATAGCCTAGTACCGACCCACATTAACTGCGACCGGTGACACGTAAGTAATGTCTGTTCTAACAACGTCCAACATCCTTTCTGTGTGAGCTTTAAGAGTTCTGCTATTATTGAGTACCAGAATATAGTGTTTTATTTTTTATAACAGAAGCTAATGTCTGGCAAACCCTGTGTTTTAACACAAGTTAATGTATGGCAAACCCCGTGCCTTAACAAACCCTGTGCCTTAACAAGCTGATGTATGGCAAACCTTGTGTCTTAACACAAGCTAATGTCTGGCAAACCCTGTGTTTTAACACAAGCTGATGTATGGCAAACCCTGTGTTTTAACACAAGTTAATGTATGGCAAACCCCGTGCCTTAACAAACCCTGTGCCTTAACAAGCTGATGTATGGCAACCCCGGTGCCTGAACACAAGCTAATGTATGGCAACCCCATCTTAACACAAGCTAATGTATGGCAAACCCTGTGCCTTAAAACAAGCTAATATATGGGAAACCCTGTTCCTTAACACAAGCTAATGTATGGCAAACCATGTGTTTTAGCACAAGCTAATGTAGGGCAAACCCAGTGCCTTAAAAAACCCTGTGCCTTAACACAAGCTAATATATGGCAAAACCTGTGCCTTAACAGAAGCTAATATATGGCAAACCCTGTGTCTTAACACAAGCTAATATATGGCAAACCCTGTGTTTTAACACAAGCTAATGTATGGCAAACCCTGTTCCTTAACAGAAGCTAATGTATGGCAAACCCTGTGTTTTAACACAAGCTAATATATGGCAAACCCTGTGTCTTAACACAAGCTAATATATGGCAGACCCTGTGCCTTAAAAAACCCTGTGCCTTAACCCAAGCTAATATATGGCAAACCCTGTGTCTTAACACAAGCTAATATATGGCAAACCCTGTGTCTTAACACAAGCTAATATATGGCAAACCCTGTGTCTTAACACAAGCTAATATATGGCAAACCCTGTGCCTTAAAAAACCCTGTGCCTTAACCCAAGCTAATATATGGCAAACCCTGTGTTTTAACACAAGCTAATATATGGCAAACCCTGTGTTTTAACACAAGCTAATGTATGGCAAACCCTGTGCCTTAACCCAAGCTAATATATGGCAAACCCTTTGTTTTAACACAAGCTAATGTATGGCAAACCCTGTTCCTCAACACAAGCTAATGTAGGGCAAACCCTGTGTCTTAACAGAAGCTAATGTATGGCATACCCCATGACTTAACAAATCCTGTGCCTCAACACAAGCTAATATATGGCAAACGCTGTGTCTTAATAGAAGCTAATGTATGGCAAACCCTGTTCCTTGACAGAAGCTAATATATGGCAAACCCTGTATCTTAACACAAGCTAATGTATGGCATACCCCGTGCCTTAACAAGCTAATGTATGGCAAACCCCGTGCCTTAACAAGCTAATGTATGGCTTACGTATTTTTATGACATTCCTGGAACAGGTGTTTGTATCAGGGTGTTGCTTGTTTCCATATTTGTATGCAGAATGGGGTTATAAAACTTGGCATTCCCAGAACCTATTACGAAATCTGTTATATTCCCAGCCATTCTGGAATTATTGAGAATACATAAACTTTTGTAAATCCAAATGTAAAAAAGCTCTGTTGAAACTTAATTCGAAGTTTGGTCTGTGGGCTAAGCCCAGCAGGGGCCCACCTAGCAGCCCAGGTTTACTCACATAGAAGTCCCAAGGTGATTTTAGCCCACTTTAACGAGATAAAGCCCAGGCAAAACCCACTGTGACACAAAACCATGAAAATGGGACTTTAAGGCCACTTAAAAAAATAAAATGGTTTCTCATCACCGCGCGCATCATAAAAATCAGCTTATGAGTAAAACCTTTTTTTGTTGTAAATTTTTGATGAAAAATATGATAAAAATGGACAAATATTGGCATATTTGGTATCAAATTAAAGCTAATACTGCCAGTATTGCAGTAGGATAGATATAAATTACATGTTCCCTACTTCTAAAGGTCCATACAGTACATAAGCACTAAAATGTGAATTTTGGTGATGAAAAACGTATACATTTTAGCCTGCGAGTTAAAAAAAAAGAAAGAAAGAAAAGCCTCCCTCGTCACATTTTTCAGACCTTGGTAATGAGAAACCACTTTTTTTTTGAGTGGCCTAATTAATTTTCTAAGTATTTACAGCATATTTTACAACATAATTTAGAAAAGAATTGTTGGTGGGCTTAGCCCATCTGGAATCTTACTGGTAGCCCTGGACAAAAATGAGGAAACCCCAGAATTGGGCAAACCCAGATGGCCCAAGTAAAACACAAATGGGCCCCAAGTTCACAATGCTAAACTTATGGACAAATCTCCTCCTCTCCGACTATATCACGCTAGTGGAATACTCGCTTAACATGGAATGCCAATGTCCTTTGGTGCTATTCTGTTAGAATATTGTTTATTTGTAATGGGGTTGCTGTCCCCAAATCCCTTTTTCTTTCTTTCTATAATATACATTGAACCTTTTAATTTAATTTAAATTTAATGTTCTATTTGAACCGTAACAACCAGTAGAATCATATATATATAGGCATTTATCTCCTCTGTTGCAGAGACACATTTATTTCAGGAAACTGTATTTAAAACTGAGGGCCAACAAGGTGAAAGTTCTACAGATTCTTTTGTACATTCTGCTGCTCAGAGTACACACAGGGACAGGAGTCCTCTACCATCAGTTTAAGGCTCAAGATACTGAACAGACCATACATCCTAAGTCAACATCCAGTATCAACAAAGTACAGCTACCCGGGGAAACAAACAAAGCACAGCTACCCGGGGGAACAAACAAAGCACAGCTACCCGGGAGAACAAACAAAGCACAGCTACCCGGGGGAACAAACAAAGCACAGCTACCCGGGGGAACAAACAAAGCACAGCTACCCGGGGGAACAAACAAAGCACAGCTACCCGGGGGAACAAACAAAGCACAGCTACCCGGGGGAACAAACAAAGCACAGCTACCTGGGGGAACAAACAAAGTACAGCTACCCGGGGGAACAAACAAAGCACAGCTACCTGGGGGAACAAACAAAGTACAACTACCCGGGGGAACAAACAAAGTACAACTACCCGGGGAAACACATCATGACCCTGATCCACTATTGTGCCCTATATACTGCAGCTGCGGCTATGTGGGGAATGATCACTCAAACCTGTTTGTTTCAAACTGCACCAAGGATCCAACAGGCCTCTTAGGGAAACTATTAGAAATGCATTCAAATATTACAAAGTTAACTATTATCAATTCTCTCCTAAGAAAACTACCCCCACAAACCTGCCGACTGAAACGGTTGATATTCCTGGTTGTGGCCAATAACTCAATTCAGGATATGCCTTGGGCATGCTTAAAGCAGCTGAAAGATCTCAGCAGCATTGATGCATCTAGCAATAAAATCAAGAGGCTTACAAATAGCTCTTTGTATGATTTTAACTCCTTGCAACGCCTAAGCCTGCCATATAATCTCATATCAGATATTGAACAGGATGTTTTTATACAAGTAAAAAGGCTACCTTCAGTGGTGCATATAGATCTTGGTTTTAACAAATTGGAAAGTGTGGATCCCTGGCCCATTCTTTTTACTGACCGAGATATACAGATCGAGCTTAGAAATAACCATATTTCAAAATTTACAAATCATGCTCATGTCAATGAGTACAAGTGTTCAAATGCTTTAAAAAAACTTCACATTTCACTCAGGGGAAATAGAATTAGGCATCTATCTGACATTCTGGATGGCTGGGGGTTACCATTCGAGAAGTTCATCTGCATAGCATTTGGCCATGGTTCATTTTTCTTTCAGGGGAATAATTTCACTTGTGATTGCAAAGATTATAAATTCTATGCATTCCTACAGACAGGTTCTAGAAAATCAACAGAATATCTAATCGTAAAATGTTCTAGGCCTGTTGAACTCTTCAAGAAGCTATGGGTCGCACTGCCATTAGATAAAGTCATTTGTTCTGTGCAAACAGACTGTCCTGAATACTGTGAATGTTCTCACCAACCTAACCAAATGCTAATTATAGTTAGGTGTTATGGGCCAAAGATAAATCATCTACCTGACATTCTACCAACACTTCCGAAACATAATTCTAGATACCATCTAGATTTCAAGAACACTACCTTGACAACTTTAGACTTCAGGCCTTACTTGACAATGACAAAGATTGCTAACTTCAGTCATAATATCATTAGTCATATATCTATTGATGCACTTGTGGCACTCTCTCATTCTAAATCAGTCTACTTTGATGTTAACAACTTGCAATATCTACCAGCAAATATAACTATGGTAAACATGACCTCGGTGCCTGACATTCGCTTAGCGAAAAATAACTGGGTTTGTGACTGCCACACTTTAGAGACACAGTCATGGATGGTAGAGTCCGGAAATGTCATCTTCGATAGAGAAGATATTTCATGTAGTAGTCCAGTACGTTTAGCAGGTAACAACCTGCTACAGTTACCACCTGAGAAACTAATATGTGGCAATCCCCCAACTACTTACATCAGTGACACAGTAGCATATGTTCTTGGTGCAGTAATATCAGCTGCATTCAGTACCACACTGCTTGTGCTGTTCAGGTTGGTGAAAAGGAAAAAGGTGCTCATATACAAGCGATTTAACATACACTTATTTGACAAGGACGAATGTGAAGGTGAGGTGAAAGAGTTTGATGTCTACCTTTCTTATGCCTCCAGTGATGAAGATTATGTCCTTGACCAACGAGATGCACTGCTGCCAACATTGGAGAGAAAGGGATATAAAGTAGCCCATGCACTTGTAGATGTGGATCCCGCAGGGCCAGCCACTGGGGGAGAGCTACTGATAAAGGACAAAGCCAAACGGACAGTCGTGATTTTATCTGAGAGTTATTTCAACTGTGGCATCTGCATGTGGGAGTTTAAGGTGGCGCTACAACTAGATATAGCAAGACAAACACGACGGTTGATTGTGGTCAAGCATGGTGATATAGATCTACAGTCGTTAGCTTCAGCACCAGCTGGGTTAGGAGAATGTAACACTGAGCACTCACAGACATTACGCACATACATAGAGAACTTTGAGTACATCGAGTCAGACTCTCCAACCTTCATGGACAGCCTGCAGTACTTGCTGGCTGTGCAGAAACTTGGCATCTTACGAGATGAGTTATGTTTTGAACGAGAGGGAGATATTCAACTGATGTAAGATAGGTGTGTGTCTGCAGATTGTTTATCTCAGTCTGTATTTCAAACTCTCACCTTTTGTATTGGCCGCTTCTTATTCTAATACAATGTACCTAGAAACGCAGGACAGCACTAAAACTGAAACCGTGTAATGTTCCTCTGTCTTGTGTCATAGGTGGCCATATTAAAAGGGTATGAATATTGTCATTTTGATCATTGCTATGTTAATGATATCACAATCGGTAACTGTGACCAATATCTGTAGTAAATCTTGTTGTAAAATATGGACTATCTATTGAAGTCAACATGTATGTGCTTCAAGTCAGTTACTACCCATTATATGGGGGGGCATATCAGTATGCCCAAAGAAAAAGAGTTTTGCCCAGGTATCTGGACCAACCCTATTTTTTTCAGCCTACCCAAATTTCTTTTCTTCTCTCTCTTATTTTTGGAGGTCAATTTTGGATTACGCCACTGAAAGTCTTTTCTTTTTACTGAAAAGAAGTGTTTTACAGAAAAGAAAAATTTAAAAGGTAAATTAAAATGTCCACCAACTCATATTTTTTGGACCTGAATGCTGAACACCATTGTGTAATCTAAGATTAAAGATGTATCCATCATGAGGGATTCATTTTCACCTCATGAAATAGACACTTTATAAACTCAAATTGTGTAATAATATGTAGTCATCCATGAGTTTAAAAGTTGTATAAAAGATATGTAACCAAGCCAGCAATACTCTAAAACAGATCATGACATTAGGCAAACAGGTATTTATAAATAATAATTGTGGACTGTGTCCTCAGGTCCCCAGGGTATGCATTAGTGCCATCTATTGCATGTTCAGGACACTACCTCTTTGTAAAGCCTATTGGGAGGTGAAAGATGATCTTGGACTTTTGGTTGCATACCTTCTCATAACACCCTATAGCCTGCTCACTCACCAAGCTGATGTCCTGTTAAAATCTCCACACATAACATAGCTGGGTAGTAGGTACGCCAGGGATAGCTCTCCAGGTGCACGGACAAACATTTAGATCGTTATCTTAATCGCATTATTAAGATGCTCTTACTTGTCTTTAAAGTTAGTACCTGAATTTCAAGAAGAGGGCGCAACCTTTAGTTAACTAGCATGTAATGTTTATGTTGTCTCATCTGGGTGTAGGGTATGTACTATGAAGGCAAACCTCAGGTAGCATAGTGTGTGGGTGTGTGACACTATAGGTGGCAGATACAAGGAGAGCTATCAGAAGGCCCCATTTTAAGACAATTAATGGATTAAGAATAAGATAGCGCTCTAAACGTGTGTCGGCGCACCTAGGAGAGCTATCCCGTATTTGCGCTGGATAGCGTGACACATGCCTACTGCCTGAGGCCAAAAAAATAAAAGGTTTGTTTCAGGTCACTCGACCGACCCTCTCTAAACAGGGCCGACCCTACGGTTTTTTATGCAATTTTGAAGAAATTTATATATTTTTACACTTTTTTGGGTTTACAACGTTGAGAAAATCTTTCTGTTTTTACATTTTTTGGTCAATTTTAGGGTATGTAGAGGGGCTGTAAAAAAAAAAAGTGAAAAAAAGATACAACCTACCGACCCTAAAATTTCTTCCCATGTTACCTGAAACAAACTTTTTTTTAAATTTGGCCTGACTGTAAAAACTGTGCTCACTTTACCTTTGGCCACTCAGAAGTACAAGGAGTGGGGGTCTCTGGACAGAGGAACAAATTTAACTTTATATTTCTCCTCAAACTAACACAGCACTAACTTGGTACATCCTCAGATATTTAGAGGGGATTTCAATCTACCGTATCGTCGCATATAGGTGCCCGGGCAGCTATTTATTTGGGGACCCCTATACCCCCGGCTCCTAATCAAATCAGGCAGCTATTCAAGGCCCGGCAGTTATTGTTTTAGAGTCATATAGCCTACCCCCCCCCCCCTACACAAGGAAAAAGAGAGCTCATAAGGCATTTGATAGCAAAACCAACTTGCATTCGTAGTCATTATTTAAAACACAGGCTTATATATTGACACAAATTGATCAAAATGGTAAATTCTAAAGCAAACACCACCCCTACCCCAGGCCCCTACTACAGGGTATACAATAGAATATATAACACATTAAAGCAGCCCCTTTGTAGTCCTTGATGGAAACCCCCGGCACCTATTCGAGACCAGGCACCTATTAATTTCAAACCCCTAGTACCCCCGGTTCCTATTCAAAACAGGCACCTATTCAAAACCCGGCACCTATATGCGACGATACGGTATTCGATTATAATCTTAATTGATTTCACTAATTTGTGACAAAGATCACAAATTAGTTGTAATTTAGGTTAAAAGTACAATGGCTCATGCGTTTAACACAACGCTGTGACTATGTCTGTGAGTGTATATAACGAGCAATACGGCTCCCACGCTAACAAGGCAGTCATGGTTAGGGAGTGGTCATTTTTTAACAACAGGGGGGGGGGGGGTTGATGGATTTGAGGGGGGACCAAAAAAATTTGGAACCCTTGAAGAGGGGAGCCAAAAAAATTTGGACCCCTCTTCAGGGGAGGGGGGGACCAAAAAAATTGCACCCCTTTTTAGTGGAAAAGCCAGCGCATTACTATAGCTCAAAGGGGTTGGCCGCGCTCAAGTTCAACTTGCCTGAGAGGGGGACCAAAAAAATTTCGACCCGCTCGCGCGAAAATCCACCAACCCCCCCTGGTGTTAAAAAATGACCACTCCCTTAGCTGCCACCTGTTAGACCCTGGCATCACTTCCTCCTTGAATGGCTAGAGAGGCTGAAAGTATCAAAACTCACAAAGATAGTGTATGGTCAGCTATAATGTCCTAGTTTATAGGTTTGTTTCAGGTCAGCCGACTGACCTTATGTAAATTGGGGTGACCCTACGTTTTTTTATGCAATTTTGAAGAAATCTTTGTATTTTTACCCTTTTTTGATCAATTTTAGGGTTTGCAGAGAGGCTGGCTACTTCATTCATGTTAAAAAAAAGATTGAAAAAAATTTAAATCCTACCTACCGACCCTACATTTTCCTCCCATGTTACCTGAAACAAACCTCTTTTTTTTAATTTTGGCCTTATTTGTATGCGAACGTACAGTCAGCATACACCCAGCACAAATAAGGAATGCTGTGGTGTTTTAATGTTGGTCGCTACTATTTGAAAATGAGCCCACTGCACAGGTTTAGATATAAGGTCATATATACAACTCATATATGCTTATATGTGCTCCTTATACACTTGAAATAAATTGAAAAATCTTAAGCAAAAATGTCTGTTTTTTATACCATTTTGTAATGATGTTACGAACATTCCTCAGCAGTTTGCATTTATAAAGCATTGCTTGAAATCCTAAAGCATTCCTATCCAAGAATTTTCCCTCAGTTTTAGATGTCAATGAAAATATATTTACTTTTCAAAATGCAAAACCTACACCAACCTCTACCAGCAATGGCCAGGTACCCCTTC
The DNA here is from genome assembly GCA_947462335.1 of Harmothoe impar. NCBI lineage: Eukaryota > Metazoa > Annelida > Polychaeta > Phyllodocida > Polynoidae > Harmothoe > Harmothoe impar. The sequence goes on along the minus strand of OX381705.1, from coordinate 107,623,394 downwards.
TTTCATGAAATGAATAAATAAATTAGTAAAGACCTCCACTTTAATTTCATTTTCATTTAATTTCATTTAAGCTATTTATGGTTGGATACAAGTTCCTTGTCTCCACTATTGGCGGGGTTGTTCGGGCGCGCTAATCCATGTTACCCGGTAAGGGGCGCCCCCCTAGGTTCTGTCGCTATGCTGCTTGTGTACGTTGGTTACCACCTTTGTTTATGCCAGAGCGCTGCCCGGAGAGGTGGGACAGCTCGCTGCTCGCTTTAATTGGCATTTATATTGTGGAATTATTTTTTCTTTTTGTGGATCCACCACAGCCATGTAAGAGCTGCGCGTTTGTATATGACCATCGTAAGGCAGCGTGCCCTCAATGTGCCAAACCAACACGTTCAAAAGGTGGTTTGGACGAGGAGGCAGACGAAGATTTTGAGCTCCGCAAGGCAGAGGAGCCGGGTTCACCGGCTATGGACAGAGAGCAGAACATCTTCATGCAAATCAAGTTGGCAGAGGAAAAACAGGCCATTCTGCAGTGTAAATTAGAGATGAAGGTGATGGAGGAACGGTTGGCGGCAATCAACACGCAAAATGCGAAACTAGAGGAGGAGTTGGCTTCCAACCAAGATGGCGGCGCCGAGACCAAAACAGGTACGCAGAAGCCAGTCGTTCCCCCTCCAGGGTTTAAGCCTCAGACCCCGGGGAACGGATCGTCACTGGAGGGTGAGCAGGGCTCCCAGCGTCAACTGTTCTATGCGGATGGATCGTTGGCTTCGGCTTCTGGAGGCAGTACCATGGCGGCGACAACTCTTCAAACCGGGTTAGAGTCGGTTGGTTTAGGCCTTCAGGCTCTAGGGTTGGCGAGCTCAGATGTAAACAACACAGGACTACCTATGCAAGGTGAGGGTAGCGGCATGTCTGGCTTCCATTGGACGAGTGAATCGGCCCGCAGAAAGCGATCACGACATTGGATCCGTCCAGATTTTCACTTACCTCTAGATAAAAGCTATGAGGAGATGTCTTATAGAGAATTAGTGTACGGTATGGTGTGTGTGACTGAGTGCATCCTAAAAGCAAACGACGCCCGGTTCGACTTACAGGGGTACTTAGATCCCTTTAAGTAAATTACCTTAAAGGAAATCAGGCCTACCTACATGCCCAAGGCGGTAGCCAGATATGAACATGACGTTACTTCGAAAGTGGCTGCAGGAGAGGTTAGATTCACAGCGGCGGAACACACAGCCAATGCCACGCACTTTGGTATCGAGAGCACCAAGGCATACGTGGAAGCCATGAGGCTGCTGCAGGGATCGTCTCAGACCGGGAAGCCAGGTGGCTCCAGCAAACCCTCCACTTCGAGGATATGGTGCCCAGGCGACGTATGTGTGAGCTGGAACTTTACCTCTTGTCAGTACAACCCATGCCATAAACAACATGTCTGTTGTGTTTGCCGAGGCTCCCATAGAGCAAAAGGGGGTTGTAATTATAACAATGGCGCTCAGCATGTCCAGCAGCAACAGAACAGGACTCCACAGTCGTCATATTAACAACAGAACCAAGGTTTCCCTTCTTCAAACCCTCATCAGCAGCAAGTACAGGTAGACTCCGGTGAGGAACACACATGTGAAGTTGACACTTACGGTATGACCCGCGACGACAGAGTTATCTGTGTGGACAGTATTAGTGAATTACTGCTAGCATATGTGGAATATAAACCCTTGTGGGATATTAATTGTGAACATAATGTATCAGGGGTTCAATCGCAGTTTAAGCCTTGTGGGTGGAAAGATATGTTGTCTGGAGGTATTAATAATGTATACGGTACTTGGGATCCAGATAGTCTATTCTTACTGGACGGTATCATGCATGGTTTTAAAATTGTTGACCCTCTGGTAGACATTCCTTCCTACGAGTGTGTTAATTATGCTTCTGCCACAGGAGAAGCCTTTGAGCTCCAATCATCGGACCATGTCACTTTAACAGTATGTAAGATCAGTGAACTTCATATTTTGCAGCCACAAAAGTGTGAGTTTTCTTTTTTGGAAATGTGACATCATGCATATGCCAACCTCCTTTCCCCCCTTGTCACGCTTTGTCACAAATTTCTAATCCTTCCCTCCACCCCTAAGGCGTGTCATCATTTCTGGACGACCCCCAAGTCAGGCCAGCAGATGGGTGTGGGTGACATCTGCCCCCATCCGTCCCTGTTGAAAAGCGAGATGGTCAGACCATAAACGGTGATAAATATGGGTGATATAGTTTCGCTCTGGATGTGTTGCATCACATAGCGTCCAAGATTTCATTTGCCACGCGAGTTCTTTCAGTGAGTGTAGTTGCTAATACAAGTAAAGTCGGCCCTAATACTCATAGCCTAAAATCTATGATGCTGTTCCATATGTGATGGTATTTTGTACATTAGAGGGAAACAGGCCCCTCACAGTGATGAAACAGCCAATTTTCATCTTGAAATGTAAAGAAAATGGGTTGTTTCCACCTTCAGCCTTGAACTCCACATGGTTCTTAATGACAGTGGATTAGAGTGGTGAGGATCATTTGGGTAAATTGTCACTAGGTGTGCAATATTACCCATATTTAGACCCTACTGAGGGAACCGGCCCAACCATGCTGAGAGAACCAGCCCGCCCCTGCTGAGGGAACCGGCCCGACCCTGCTCACGGAACCAGCCTGACCCCAGGAACCAGGCCTATTAGGTCAAGGAACCAGCCTGACCCTGCTCATGGAACCAGCCTGACCCTGCTGACGGAACCAGCCTGACCCTGCTGATGGAACCGGCCCCACCCTGCTGACGGAACCAGTCTGACCCTGCTGATGGAACCGGCCCCACCCTGCTGACGGAACCAGCCTGACCCTGCTGATGGAACCGGCCCCACCCTGCTGACGGAACCAGCCTGACCCTGCTGACAGAACCGGCCCGCCCCTGCTGACGGAACCGGCCTGACCCTGCTGACGGAACCGGCCCACCCCTGCTGACGGAACCAGCCTGACCCTGCTGATGGAACCGGCCCCACCCTGCTGACGGAACCAGCCTGACCCTGCTGGCGGAACCGGCCCGCCCCTGCTGACAGAACCAGCCTGACCCTGCTGACGGAACCGGCCCGCCCCTGCTGACGGAACCGGCCCGCCCCTGCTGAGGGAACCAGCCCGCCCCTGCTGAGGGAACCAGCCCGACCCCAGGAACCAGGCCTATTAGGTCAAGGAACCAGCCTGACCCTGCTGACGGAACCAGCCTGACCCTGCTGACGGAACCTGCCTGACCCTGCTGACGGAACTAGCCTAACCCCAGGAACCAGGCCTATCATGTCAAGGAACCGGCCCGACCCTGCTGAGGGAACCGGCCCGACCCTGCTGAGGGAACCGGCCCAACCCTGCTGATGTAACTAGCCTTACCAGTCATTATATATGGATATATAGCCATTATAGGTATACCGTAAACTGGGGTTACTTTGGCCACCCTGTACTACTTTGGCCACTTCAAAACAAAATCTATATTTTATCAAATATTTTACCAAAATGATATTTAATTATTGCAAATATGAATATTACACATTGATATAGTTACCCAAAGCCATAAAGAGGCAGATGACCAATTTTTTTCACATGTTCAATTTTTTGGTCTTGCACAGAATGGCGCGAGAAATATTGTCATGAATAATGATTGGTCAAAAAAAAATAGGCCTATCCGTAAACTTCTGTTAGTCAAAATAAAAAGACTAATAATTTTGGGCAAATTAGTGGGTTAAAAAGGTCTGTAATGACACTATGTAAATGAGATTTTAAAATGATGATTGAAAAATTTAGCCATGTGTGAAAAATCTGGGTGGCCAAAGTAACCCAGCCAATGTTGAATAATTTTGGGGTTACTTTGGCCGCTTGACGTCCAATCGTCATTGGTTGCTATGGAAACCACTACTACTGTTACCAGGGAATTCATATTTGACATTATTGCCAATATAGGCATCAAACCTACATCTCTGACAGAAATCATAAGTTTCTGCCATTTCTTTCTACGAAATTAATTGTTTTCAAAATTTGCAGAGTCAGCAAATTCCCTGACTTTTACGTATTTAAACATTATGCACTGTATCCAATTAGCAGGTCAAACCAGATACCTGGGTATGCCACATTTGATGTCAATTAGCTATAGATTTAAAAGTCAATTTTAGCTTTCTACTCAACGTTTGAGCAATTTGAAACATAATAAGCATGGAAATGATCAATTTTCGCGATTATTTACGATTATTGTCTGTTTCTGGGGAGGTCAATGGGGGAAAAGTAGGTCAAGTGGCCAAAGTAACCCCACCACCGGGGTTAGTTTGGCCATCCACTTCCTTTGTGCTTATGACAGTTAATATTGGGAGCAGGTCCAAACTATGTAGCCTCAAGATACCTTTAGGGGCCATTCAAATATTACGTAACAGCATAGGGGGGGAGGGGGGGTCATGAAGTTTGTTACAAAGTGTTACAGGGGGGAGGGGGGGGGGTCTAGCCAAGTGTTACATAACAATTCTCAAAAAATATATAGGCCTATACAAGAAAGAAATCTCTAATTTTGGAAAATGCACCACCATCTAACAGCCAGGTCTCAGCAACATTATGTTTCTCTCACCTCATCCTTGTAATATTGTATACAAAATTTTGGCCCTCCCCCCCCCTACCTGCCCTGCCAAAAAAAGGTATTGATTTTGTGAAATGGACTCATCTCCTGACCCCGATCTGATTTTGGAACACTGGTCAGGGTAGAGGATGCACAACCTCAGGTCTCCTCTAATATAATAATATGGATATTAATAAACCAGTAAACATAGATCACTAGATTACAACTTTTTTGCACTAAGGGAGTGGACATTTTTTAACAGCGGGGGGGGGGGGGGGGGAGTATTGGCTAAATAAAGGAAACGAGACTGGACTGCTTAAAATCGGCCGCCATCGCGAGATCGTCCGCATGGTCTGAGTTTATTCACTGCGCATGCGCGGACATACACAATACACCAGGTGTCAGGTCGGTGCTTTGCCGCCATAGATCTCACATTTTAACACTCCTCCTCAAACATTAATAACATTCTTTGTTTGATACCAACAATGTGAACATCAACTTTTAGAATACACAATGAATAACTATAATGTGTTACTATAAAGTAAACACTCCTCCTGGATGTTAAAGTCCTTGACTTATCAGTGTCTCTATTTACCTAGAATGTTCATTGTCTCTCAAAATCTTTGAAGTCTTAAATGAATAAATGTTCTCCAGTAAACTGGTCTCCAGTTCTTAGTTTCCTCCAGTTAACTAGTAATGTCCTTAAATTGACTCAGTGGTCAAATATTACTCAGTAGTCTTCAACATGTCTTTACACAGTTCTCACAAACTAGTATACATGTATTACATAAACTAGATCTCATTAGTTTTGGTATTATATATTAATACAACAATAACTTCTTACATAACATACTCAATAGCATATACCTTAGCTATTAAAAGGCACTTTCAAATGTTTTTACATTAAACACTACCAAATAGCTACCACCGGCTATTACCATCTAATTAAAAAACATAACACCCATCCTTGGAAAGAGCGGTTACTAGCACATCATTTCCATGTGAGGCTTCAGCCCTCACCTCCCTACACTAAAAGAACTTCTCCGGTTCTGCACCTAACACTTCGCACCGAGCACATGGATCCGCGTGACTACCAAATATATATGCTACCTTCCTTCTGGTCCATTCACACCAAATGAATTTTAGACATGCAGGGACCCCTGCTATAGGCTAGGCCTACACTGCCCTCATGTCACGGGCCATCACCCCGAATAATGGTTTTGTCTTTGATACCCCAGTTCTCACCACCGTCCTATCAACCCGATCCGGTCCATCAACCCGACCAGTGGTTTTGGTTTCATGTCCACAGTACCGCGACTGTCATCATCGTTGCGGTCCACTATACCGCATGTGGTTTTGCTTTAGTCGTACACAGTAGCGAACTGTCCTCACCCATGGCGGTCCACCTACCGCCCTTCTGAATGCTTCATGTAGCTCATATATCACCCTTCCACGACCACTATCCATCTCCGAGCTCCTCCTGCCTAGTCATCGCAGAAACCTAGAAGTCTCTGTGTCCTCTACCGGTACTCGGTCTACGGTACCCTGCATCACTTCCCACTGCAGATATGTTGAATAATCCATTATCATTAGAGTTGCACAAAAGATCATTATGTGTCTAAAGCTGCACAGGAATGAGTCATTTCTTATCAACACATGTCCTTCACTGAACTTCCTCATACTTGCTGCCATTTTAGTCCTACTGTTGTGACCTCTATTCTATACCACATAGAATCTACCCTACACAACCCCCTAGAAATGCTCACACAGCCAAGTATCCACAGTTCACTTCACCACAGTCCTCCTGATCTTCACTGACACGTCATCTACTTCACTGACACGTCATCCACTTCACTGACACGTCATCCACTTCACTGACACGTCATCCACTTCACTGACACGTCATCCACTTCACTGACACGTCATCCACGTCACTGAGCGTCATCCATGTGTCTCATGATGGCATTACTACGAATCCACATGTGTAGCCTTTACTGGCATCTCCACCACGTCAACAAACAATACACACTCAGCAGCACATCGTACACGGCTTCTTGCCACTGCCAACACGCCTCCCTGCTACTTCCACAACTTGTTCACTTTACAACGATCCTGGAAGCATCCTGACGTGTTTCTACAGCAATGAAAACGGCGGCCATCAGCAATCTGATAATTGCAGTTAGCATAGTAGGTCTACCTCCTTCTGTATCCAACATCCACTAACACACATGTACAGACTTCCCTGGCGATTTACAGTTCATTAGACTTCCCTGCAAATACCAACCACTGTCTGTAACTGTCTAAACACACAGCATCATCGTACATACGGCTCCTGTCACTGCTGCCAGGCACGGGACTCTTCCGGGGTGGGCGCTCCCCCTCACTGGCCTCAGGCTATCCTTTGTCCTCCTTCCCCGCACCTTGTCCAACCTCAGGCCGCCTCCCTTCTCGGCACCACGCTTAGACAGACCGACGAACACCTTCCAATATCGCTCACAGCTGCCGAACTTGCTGCAGTCTACTCCGGTACCTCTCCCGAGTATGTGGCCGCCCCACGCTATCCTGCCAACTGCTCACCGAAGCCACTCTACTCATGGTCTCTTGAGGCGTCCTCCCCGCACCGTCCAACACGCCGATTTTCAGATGCCTCAATCTCGTACTTCCAAGGCCCATCCGACTTCCAACCTAGTCCAGCACTTACTCTATGCCTTTACTTCCCTCACCTGCGCAGTGGAATGCGAGCTTGGGGCCATAACCTATTGGCTAAATAAAGGAAACGAGACTGGACTGCTTAAAATCGGCCGCCATCGCGAGATCGTCCGCATGGTCTGAGTTTATTCACTGCGCATGCGCGGACATACACAATACACCAGGTGTCAGGTCGGTGCTTTGCCGCCATAGATCTCACATTTTAAGTCGTAGGATTGTTGTGCGAGCACGTCGGATTTTTTTTTGGTCCTCCCCCCACAAGAGGGGCCGAAAATTGTTCAGTCCCTCCCTCCAGGCAGGTTGAAATTGAGCGTGGCGACTTTGAGCTATATTAACGCGCAGGCTTTTCCACTAAAAACATCCCCCCCCCCATTCAAGGGGTCCAAATTTATTTGGTTCCCCCCACCCAAATCCACCAGCCCCCCCCCCTGTTGTTAAAAAATGACCACTCCCTATTAAAGGAGGTTATAATGGTGTTGGGAGGAAGGGGGGGAGAAATCAGTTTCACCTGGTTTCAGGCTTTGAGGAAATCTATACCCTGCACCTGTGGTCTGTGGTTCATTTATCAGTTACTGGGGGAGGTTGCGTAAAAATTTCAGACCCCTCCTGAGGGGGAGAGTGTAAAAAAGTCTGACCCCCTTGAGGGGGGGGGATAGCCTAAACATTATGCCCCTTTTTAGCCAAAAAGCTAGAACGTTACTATAGTTCAAAGAAGGGGGCAAAAAGTTTTTGAGGGGCGAGGGTGTAATATACATATGTCGAAATAGCATTGTGAGACCTTAAACCTGCTCATACCGGAAGTAGCAATAAAAGCGCGGCAAACTATAGTCAGTTGTGCCTACCCTGCAGAAGAAGTTAGACTTGCCTCAGTCTCTACTTTTTTCATCACTGAATTTCTTCCCACATACACCACATAATTGGCGACGAAGGAGCTTACCCTGTGGACAATCTTGCCTGGAATCTCTTGGACACTGTGAGTTTGTTCCATTTTGAGAACTTTGATTGTAACCTCTGGTGAACTTTGGTGGAAAATTCAGGGCAGTGATTTTGGGTCAGTTGTGCAGTCAGTCAGCCTCAGTCCATGTGTTGGCACTTTCTGCACAGGCACACACTCCTATCACCAGTGGCAGTGGATCTAGGCTCTTTGGATCTGCACCAGCTGTGTCTTACCAGTCTGAACATTCACATCTACATTGTGGAACATTTGCTGTTTAGGTGGCCTGGACCTATTCATCCTGTTGTAGGCCTACTTTTTGCCTTACAATGGGGGACTTCATTATGCACCCTTTCCAGTTGGAACCAGTGGAGTCTGCAGCTAAGAGGTGGGAGAGTTGGCTTAGAAAATTCCCACACTTCCTGGTGTACAAAGGCATCACCAATGAGGCAAAGAAGACTGCATCGTTGATGTTACTCTTAGGTGATGACGCTATGGATGTTGCTACATCTCTAGGCATTGATGCTACCACAACTTTTGATGAGGCAACTACCAAATTGACTGATTACTTTGCCCCTAAATGCATCAAAGAGTATCAGATATATGAGTTCAGGCAGGCTTATCAGAGAGATGACGAGATGATTGATCAGTTCCATGTTCGGCTGAAGAGTCTCGCTAAGTACTGTGAGTTCCATAATGAGGACGGTGAGATAAAATCTCAGGTTATTCAGAAATGTCGATGGCCAAAAGTGCGAGAGAAGGGACTTGATGAGCCAGACGTCACGTTGGCGGCTCTTCTAAAATTCGCACGCACTCAGGAGTCTACGGGACGACAAAGCAAGGTGATGTCGCAGTCTATGCCCACCGCTCCTGTGGAGTCAAAGGTCCACAAGGTGATGTCAAAGCCCAGCTCCTGGGGTCGTGGCAAGAGCAGACAGTCTTCACCGCCACGCAGACAACATCAACAACGTCAACAGCAACAACAACATCGGCAGCCTTCCGACCAGACGGGCACGTGTTCTGGTTGTGGGGACGCATCTCATAACAAGCGAGCACGCGACTGTCCCGCGTGGGGGAAAATTTGTCACAAGTGTTCCCGATACAATCATTTTGGGAAAGTTTGTAGACAATCAACAAACTTTGTTGAGACTGACGAAGGCGCTACCGCAGCACCGCTGTGTGACGATGCTATCGAGTATCAGTATAATTTGTTCCATACCAATGCCATGCCTAGTAAAAGGGTCAAACCCTACATTGTATGTGTAGATTTACATGGTGTTGCCACAAACATGGAGATTGATACTGGTTCTGGTGTAACAATCTTGAACAAGGTTCATTATGACAATGTCAAGAAGTGTAATCCTGGTCTGGTGTTAAGTAAAACCAATTTACCTGTACTTAAGATGTTTTCAGGTGCAAGTCTATTGCCACTTGGTCGTGTAACATTGAATGTGCAGCATGCAGGTCAGTCATTGCAACTTGACGCATTAGTTGTCGAGGGTCAAGGACCATGTCTTCTCGGAAGAGACTGGATCAACGAGTTACGTCTTGATTGGTCCGCAGTGCATTCTCTTTCAGATGTGGACTACAGGAAACTATTCCCTGACCTATTCAAACCCGAGCTTGGTAAGTTAAAGGGTTACGAAGCGAAACTGTATATAGACACTGATGCGCAACCACGTCAGTTCAAGGCGCGAACACTATCTTGGTCTTTCAGAGAAAAGGTCGAGGCTGAACTTGATCGCCTCGAACGTGACGGGGTCATAGTAAAAGTTGAATTTGCAGATTGGGCTGCTCCAATCGTTCCGGTAATGAAACCAAATGGTGACATTCGCATTTGTGGTGATTACAAACTGACTGTCAACAGAGCAGCAAAGGTGGACAAATATCCAATTCCAAATGTTGATGATTTGTACCAAAAGTTGGCTGGGGGTATTTGTTTTTCCAAGTTGGACCTCAGTCATGCATATACTCAGGTAGTTCTCAGTGAGGATTCCCGTGAACTCACAACAATTAACACTACCAAAGGTTTGTACCAGTACACACGCTTGTGTTTTGGGGTATCTTCTGCACCGGGTATTTTCCAGAGAGTTCTGGAGCAGGTACTTCAGGGTATACCCATGGTAGCAGTGTATCTGGACGATATCTTGGTGTCGGGGCACACAAAGGAGGAGGCACATCAAAACTTGACGACGGTACTGGGTCGGCTGCAGCAGGCAGGACTACGTCTGAGAGGTGAGAAGTGTGTGTTTCTCCAAGATTCCTGTGTCTATCTAGGTCACAAGCTGGATGCAGAAGGAATTCACCCGACTACCGAGAAAGTAGCAGCTCTTCAGAACGCACCACCTCCTACCAATGTGAGTGAACTCCGCAGTTTCCTGGGAATGGTAAACTACTACCACAAGTTCCTAAGGAACCTCAGCTCGACACTCGCACCACTGAATCAGCTCCTACAGAAGGATGTTCCGTGGAAGTGGGGGCCAGAACAGGAACAAGCGTTTGCTAAATCAAAGGAACTATTGCAATCTTCGCAAGTGTTAGTTCCCTACAACCCGGCTCTACCATTGCTTCTTGGCTGTGATGCGTCATCGTACGGCCTGGGTGCGGTACTCTCTCATCGGATGCCGGATGGCTCCGACCGACCGATCGCATTTGCATCCAGATCGTTAGCTCCCGCTGAGAAGAACTATGCACAAATCGAGCGCGAAGGGCTCGCCGTAATCTTCGGTGTGACCAAGTTTCATAAGTATTTGTATGGTCGCGAATTCACCGTGGAAACAGACCATAAGCCGCTGTTGGGCCCGCTGAAAGAGGACAAACTCATCAGTCCGATGTCCACTGCCCGCTTACAGCGTTGGTCACTGACAATGTCAAATTACCAATATCGTTTACGTTACAAGCCAGGCAAGGAGAATGGCAATGCTGACGGACTAAGCCGGTTACCTTTAACGACACCGTACTTCACCGTGCCTGTGCCTGCCGAAACAGTGTTGGCTTTTGAGGTTCTAACGTGTTCTGAGGTTTTGACATGTACTCAAATTGCTTCTTGGACCGCTCGAGACCCGATCATGGCTTCCATACAGAACTTTGTTTTGAAGGGTTGGCCTTATAGTGTGTCTGAGGAACTGGCACCATACTTTCGCAGGAGGGAAGAACTGTGTGCAGAACAAGGTTGCTTGATGTGGGGTTTGCGCGTGATAATACCACCACAAGCTCGTGACTGTGTTCTTGAGCAACTCCATGAGTGCCATCCAGGAATCGTTAGGATGAAATCACTCGCACGCAGTTATGTTTGGTGGCCAGGAATCGATGCTGATATCGAACTTAAAGTGAAATCATGTCAGCAGTGTCAAGTCCAATCCAAGTCTCCACCGCATGCTCAGCTCCACCCTTGGGAGTGGCCTGGTAAACCTTGGCATCGGATCCATATAGACTATGCTGGCCCAATTGATGGACAAATGATTCTAGTGATTGTAGATGCTCATTCAAAGTACATTGACGCTCATGTCATGAACACATCCACTTCCAAAGCTACTATAAGGAAGTTGAGACGAACATTCTTTGTTCATGGAACTCCGGTTGTACTTGTGAGTGACAACGGAAGTTGTTTTACAAGTTCAGAGTTTCAAGAGTTCTGTAAGAAAAATGCTATTAAGCATATCTGTACAGCTCCATACCACCCAGCCAGTAATGGTTTAGCTGAGCGAGCCGTACAGACGCTTAAGGAAGGTATCAAGAAAACGCCAGGTGAGGATCTGGAAACTAAGGTAATACGCTACCTTTCTAGATACTGTGTTACTCCACAGACGACTACTGGACAAGCACCAGCAGAGTTACTGATGAAACGTAAGCCACGTTTCCTGTTGGATGTACTTCATCCGTCTCTGTCCAATAAGGTTATGGATAGACAATCCTATGCAAGGCAGTACCATCAGCCTGCAGTCATCCCACGTCACTTCTTCGTTGGCGATGCTGTGTGGGTCGTGAATTTTGCTGGTATGCCCAAGTGGATGCCGGGAGTGCTCCAATCAAAGACTGGTCCAGTCACGTATATCGTGCGTCTTGACGATGGACGAGTGTGGAGACGCCACATGGACCACATTCGAGCTCGTGTCCCAACTGAGCCTGAGTGTCGTGATAACGGTCGCACCATGGAGAATCGACCAATACCGCCTTACATTGCACCTGCGCCTGCACCTCAGATCCCAGTGCCAGCTGCAATGCCGAAGCCCAGTACTCCTCCGAATACCACTCCAGCGACTCCACAGGACCACCATGTGCCTCCTCTACCTAGTGCTACGCCTCCTACACCAAGAGCAAGTAGCCCTGCACCAGTTGGTATTAGAAAGTCTACCAGAGTAATCAAGCCACCTACCAGACTGGACTTATGAGTACAAAACTAAAGGTGGAGGGATGTAATATACATATGTCGAAATAGCATTGTGAGACCTTAAACCTGCTCATACCGGAAGTAGCAATAAAAGCGCGGCAAACTATAGTCAGTTGTGCCTACCCTGCAGAAGAAGTTAGACTTGCCTCAGTCTCTACTTTTTTCATCACTGAATTTCTTCCCACATACACCACAGAGGGGGGCACACAATCTTCCACACACTGTCCAGTGGGGGGGGGGTATAAAACATTTCCGTGTCTCTGTGTGAAATCTCAACCCCCCCCCCCCCCCCGTCTGTAAATAATAAATGAACACTCCCTTAGTGTCTGTGTTGTGTTGTATCATCCTAGTTTGATTCAACCCACTGGTTTTGCTGGTGCATTTGGGGGGGACCTGAGCATGGCATAATTATGTTCATTGAAATAACAGAAATTGAAAGGTTGAGAAATAACAAAGAGAACAAAGTAATACAGAAAGGCCTGCTGTCAGACATAGGCCTGCGAATACAACTCATGAAATGATGTGGGGGGGGGGGGGGGGGGGTAGAGGCCTGTGTTACGTAATTATGGAGGGGGGGTCTGGCATTTTGTTACAGTGTGTTACAAGGGGGGGAGGGGGGATCAAAAAGTGGCCAAAATTGTGTTACGTAATATTTGAATGGCCCCTTATATATACCCTCCATTTACATTACAAAATATATCCACACATGCAAAGTATTTTTCTATGAGCCCAACAAAACTAGTCAAAAGTGGCCAAAGTAACCCCGGTTTACAGTAACCCACCACAAATTGCAACATAATTCATTTTGGCACCATATGAAATCTCTTTAGGCCTACCGGTATAAATAGTATATGACTGGAATTCACCAGTGACTTAGAAATACATTTAGGCCTATAATGGCTGGAATATACCAATGTGACAACTGACATAGGCGGCTATTATATTAGTAGGCCTATTAGGCCTACATTAGTCAGAAGTTTCCCTCCGCCCTGTGGCATAAAACGTGTTTAAGCCTTAATTAAGGGGCTGAGGAGCAAGAGATAACGCCAGGGTTTATAATAGGCTTGTTATCCTGAGTCAATAAACTCACGAAATGAATATTTAGTAATCATGAACTTACTTTCAAAGCTCTGAATGTTACAGAAGAAAACGCAGGTGGGCTCTCCAGGCAAAAAAATCAGGTGCTGCCACCTGCCGATAAGAACGTGAACTAGAACGTCAGCACCAGAACGTTTCAGCCGGTAACAACTTACGTCAGCTTTACGTTATCTTTATCTTCCAAGCAGAGTCTTTACCTCCGTGATACTAATATACTGCACAGACTCTGCTGGAGAGTGATCCATAGCAATCTGCCGGCCGGAGGGGAGACTTTGGAGTGGTGTTGTCGTCGTCTGTGGGAGGGGTCAAAGTATTACACACCTGCAAGCAGTCTTCTTTGCCGACATTCCAACAGGACAAGTTGTGTAGCAGACACTGACCATGGCAGCTAACCTTAGGTAAGGTCATCTTGGCTTTAATTTACGTCACAAGAGCATGACATGTCAAAGTCGGCGAGGGTCCTGGCGTGCTCCACTTCAGTGACTTCTTGCACCGGCCGTGACTGTGCCAATTTTATAACCAACTGCTGCAGTCATTATTTCAACCTTCATCCTAACTTAAACTAATTGTAACTCATCTACTGCATCAACTTGATCAAGCTGTTCCTGTGCATGAAATTCTCTTTTAGTATGAAGCTCACAATCCAAGGACATTGATTCTTAGCTATCAATGATCATGTATGTAGACTAATAAGGCCCAATAATGGCCAATTTACCCGGGGGGGGGGGGGGGCACTCAATTTTTTTTTTGACAGGGGTGTCCGGCTGGACCCCTGGCAACCCTTGACCCTTGCCTAGGGAGATTTCCAAAATGAACCAGTTCATACGGAGATTTTGGCCAAAATGACTTTCTGCTAAGAGAGATTTGGGAGATTATGAACCCTTGCTTAGGGAGATTTTGGTAAAAATGGTGTCGATTCAGAGGAATTTTGGTCAAAATGACCCTTGCTTAGGGAAATTTTGCAAAAGTTGACCCTTGCTTAGGGAAATTTTGCAAAAGTTGACCCTTGCCTAGGGAAATTCTTCTCAAAAGTGGACCCTTGCCTAGGGAAGGACACTTGTGTATGCAAAATATACTAAGTGCCCCCCCCCCCCCCGGGCCAATTTATAGTTTTGATATACATATGATATAGAGTCTAAACTTTTAATAAATCGTGTATCCCAAAGGTAGTAGGTAGATGTCCAGGGGTAGCTCTCCTGTCAGCAGTTGGGTCCATGCTCAGGAGGGCCTTTCACTCGCCCGTCCCCCGTTAAATGGGGAGGGGTCTGGAGTATATGTGGCCTCTACTGACCTCCCTTTGTGCAGATTATAGCAGTGTAAACATACTGGGAGTAACCACCTCATGTTCCCTGCCACCTTCTGTAGTTGGACAGTCCCATTCCAATGAGTCAGCACATACAAGTTCTGTGTTTGTATGCTGACTTTCTGGTGGACATCCTTATGGGTCTACATAAAGGGGGAAGGGGTCCGGACACCCTTGAATCTGCCCCTGTGCCAGGTACATGCTGCCATTTCTAAGTTGACATCTGGGAGTGAAGGTTCAGAAAATTTTGAAACTATAGATGTCAATTGGTACCCTCTATAGCATTCTGGTCTACTCCAAGGGTGAGAAAATTTTGAAAACATTGATGTCAATTGATGCCCTTTATAGCACATTTGGGGGTGCGCAGACCAAAAGGGGGGGGGGTGTCTGTACCCCATGGACCCCCCCCCCCCCCGGATCCGCCCCTGCCGTCTCGCATGATAATCCACCGCCACCCGCCACCCTTTCTCTTGTAAAAAAAATTACCACTCTCTAAAATTCACTGAACTACGGCACTTCGAACCAAAACTACAGCATACATTGTCTTTGTTTCCTTGGCAACCTTAACCCACCACACCAAACCTGACTAGGACACCTCCCACCAAATCAAGGTGCGTTTCGACTTGGCCCTCACACATACATATTTTTAAGATGCTGATATCTCAAGGTCCATGCTGATTTGTCGTCATGATGCACTAATGCAGCAGGGGAGTAACTTCCAGCGCTGTATTGCAGTGTTGCCAAAATGACGCCGGCACGCCGGCTTTTGCCGGCGTAGAATCTTAATGGCCGGCGTAGGGCCTTAGGACGTAGGCCAGAATGGCCTGCCATGATCTCAGCTTCCCAATGCTGAAAGAATTTTTCAAATCGTTCGATTAGAAGCGAAGATAGGGCCATATTTCTAAAATTTGTTTTATTAAATACTTTTTCAATATCTTAGTTTTTGCATAATATGAAACAAGTCAAAATGAGGTTCATGAAATATCAAAATTCATTTGGCCTGCGTGAGAAGGAAATGGCCTGCGTAAGATGTCATGACGCAGGCCAAGGTGGCCTGCGTCAAAAAAAAGTTTTCGGCACCACTGGTATTGGTGCATCATGCTGACCTCGCGTCAAGTTGTGGGTGTGAATCCACCCGTACTATTAAGGGTCAGCATGATGCATGAATGCAGCCCTGGCAAGTAACGTGCCATTACTGCATTCATGCATTATGACGACAAAAGGACATGCACTAGGGTCTGTGGCGGATCCAGGATCTGGTAAAGGAAGGGGCGCACCCCCGATTTTTGGGCTAAATTTGTGCTTAAAATAGACAGATAAACTCTTAACTATAGGTCCGCCCCCCCCCCCCCCCCCCCCCCCGGCCACTGGATTTATTGTAAAAGAAATAACTCTTTGTGTCACAGCTGGTGAATTAATTAACACGCACCCGGGTTAATTACCAGGGCTGCATCCCTGCATCATGACAAAGGGCATGATGCATCAATGTACAATCCATTTGTCTTCATGATGCACCAATGCAGCACTGGTAGCTAACCCGCGGCACTGATATAGTACTAATAAGCCAGTGATCCACTGCCGCGAATTTGCTCCGTTTTTGCTGTGAATGACACTCGTGCAAGTACACACGGAGCGAACCTTCTATCAGTGGATCAGCAGCTGCGAGTCGCTGGAAGAAGCAGCATGCGACTGTACTCGCAGAAATCTAAAAGTTTTGGATATTTGCGAGTGTCGTCGTAAAGCAGTTGTCATACGACGACATTCACAGGTATCTGGCTGCAGTGGATCAGATTCCAGTGTTGCCGAAATGACATCGGCACATCGGCTTTTGCCGATCTAGAATCGTAATGGCCGATGTGAGGCCATCACACATCGACCACAATGGCCGGCCATGACCTTAGCTTTCCAATAGTGAAAGAATTTTTCAGATAGTCCCATTAGAAGCAAAGTTATAGCCATCTAACCATTTTTCAATGAATTTAAGCATTTCTCAATTCATTTTGGCAGTTATCATTTAAAAAACATCTGTATTTATCAATATAAATTAGTATGAAATCCTTTTATATAACATTAATGTATGCACGCCCGTTTCATATGGCCTGTGTAGAAGGCAAATGGCCTGTGTAACTGTAAGATCTCACTACACAGGCCACATTGGCCTGTGTGCATAAAAAGTTTTCGGCAACACTGGGATCACCGGCTATAGACCCGTGGCATGCATTACTCTGAATTACTGAGATAAACCTATTTTCACTTGAATATACTGACAAACATATTAAAAGCATTCATAGATTCTTTAAGCTCATGCATATTGTTCTTCATATGCTGCGGGTATGTTGGCCCATATTGATCGTGAAAAACATTCTATGATTTGAAAATTGAATTGGATCAATTGAACCTTTAGCATGCAATAAAAAATTACCGTTAATAAAAAAAACACTTTGAAATTGAATTTAATTGAGCCCGTAGCAATAACCATGCAATAAATCACTACCGTAAAACCTTGCCTATAGGCCGCAGCTAGTACACGAGTCAGATGGCCAGAGTGGTTTAGAGGGTCAGGTGCAGCTTATGGGCGAGATTCATAGATGTACCGGGTATACCACAGTACTAAAGTCACCATAAATAATCAGACCCCCTGTGAGGCTTATAGGATATTCCCAAAATCTAGGTAGGCGAATTAGGCATATGCATCAGAGGTTTTACGGTATGCTATCCTTAAAGCATTCACTACCAGAACCAGTACAACTGTACATGTACTTCTATTTATTGTCAATAATATGTACTGTCAACGTATTATCTTTCGCGCTGTACATATTTTGTACATATTTTTGTAAGATAATCATGAAGATCATGTAAAATATGCACAGAGCGAAAATTGATCCAATATAGCTCTAAAACTACCATCTTTCAATATCAGCGAATTTAAATCCCAGCGAAATTGTTCTTTTCATCAAATCCGCGAAAATTTATACCAGCGAAAATGTCTACGTTTACAGTATTCCATGTTTTATGGGATGGGTATTAAATCGAATCGCCTGTTTTTGCTGCCGATAGACGTTACTCTGGTGCATGGTTGCTTGTAGACTGTATTCAAGTCAAGTCTGTGTCTCTTCAATATTGTGGTAGTCCACAATAATTTTCCCTTTACAATCAGAGTCTAAGGGATTTTAAACCACAGGGGAGGACTAAGAGAAAGGATTCTCACCTTGGTTATATTGGCTTTTGCATACCGTGGTTTAAAACATGAAAAGGTAGGTAGGAATAACCACAGCTTTCTGGTAGGGCGACTTAGGCTTCGCCCTCGTCTGGCCCAACCAGTAAGCTGTGGTTAATTGACTCAGGGTTACCACCCCTGAGTCTTATGCGACGGTTTGGAGCAGGCATTTCAAGATAGCCAGTCACTCTACTTTAGAGTGAATTTTACCTATGAAATATTCATCCTATAAACATATTCATAGCTGGTATTGAACAATCAGACATTCACCTATATGGTAGACCCAAAGATATTGCAAATATCTTGTTCCAAAATATCAAAATATTCGATTTAAAAAATGTCACCAAAAAACAAGAAAACATGTTTCTGGAAAATTAAACTCTTAATTACTAAGGTGGACATTTGTCTACATTACGGTCCACACATTTCCAGTGCAAAGTCAATGGAGACTATCTTGTATTACTAGGTGAGACGTTTTTTGTAAGACCTTTTTGGCTAGTTCTCTTCCAACTATCTTGAATTATCTTGAACTTCATTAATGTGTGGACAGATCCAAGGGTGGGCACTGATTCCGCAATCCACAGGCGGCAGATGCAACACGTCCAGAGCGAAACTATACCACCCATGTCTTGGCCGTTTATAGTCCGACCAACTCGCTTTTTCACAGGGACAGAAGGCGGTACATGCCCGCAGCTGGCGACTGTCGCCCACATCCACCTGCTCTCCCACACCCACCTGCTCACCCACACCCACCTGCTCACCCACACCCACCTGCTCACCCACACCCACCTGTTGGCCTGAAATGGAATAACATACATGTATGACACATGACTTAAGGGTACCTTTAAACAAGGAATTCATTTCTGATGCCAGAATTGACCAATACATGATTATAAGGGAGTACCATATCTAACTGTACATAATAAGCTACAGATCCAGCTTACCCTGAGTCATCTGTGAGGCCACTCACACGCTCAATCTTTTCTATATACCTTTTCACTATAGTCTATCTACTACGTATACCTGTTGATTTAGCGGCATACAACCCTATGTAATAGGGCCAAAAAAAAAAAAGAAGTTGTGTTCAGGTATCCCTAGCGACCCAATGTTTTTGGCCCTACCCAATCTTTTTTTTTTCTTTTTTTTTTGAAGGCATTTTTGTGTTTTTTCTACAAAAAAAACACTTTTTTTTACTGAAATATATTTTTTCCGAAATTTATATATTTTTTCCGAAAATTATAGGAAAATGGGAGGAATTTTGTCTCAAAATCCTTAAAAAACATTGGTTAAAAAAAAAAAAAGCGACCTACCTACCCTATTTTTTTTGGGCCATGTTACCTGAACACAACTTCTTTTTTTTTGGCCTAGTGTGTACTACAGTCCAAGCTACATGTACTAACCAAAGTCCCAAGATAACAGCTTATCAGGCTTATGTGAAGTCATGTTATCTTTACTGATAGTGATAACACAGGATTGATCCTGATACAAAAAATGCACTCTAAAAGCAGTTCAGTTATAAATAGGTGCAGACTGTTTAGAAAATCTGAAGTTTCCCGACATTTTATTGACTCAGGGAGCCTAAGCTTTTGCAGAGCGCTTTTCCAAAAAAAAAAAATTTAAATTTAATTTTCAGGTAAGAAAAATAGGGCCAATTGTCCAAAACCGTCAACATTCGCAAAATTGAAGTGCTTTCATATACATGTATTCAGTGACCATTAGAATCTTACACAGGGAAAAGCTGATGTACCATTGACATTACCCCCCCTTGGACACCGGCTACAATGGCCGGCCATGATCTCATCTTTCCAAAAGTGAAAGTATTTTTTAGATTTAAAAAAAAGAAGAATTGTCGTATATTGTCAGTTATTTTCTAGATTTTTCAGAAAATGTCAGTTAAAAGTTAGTTAAAAATATGTTGAGCAAAAAATCTCAATGCTGCAAGAGACACCAGAGTAAACTATTTGACTTCTATATTTTCTAAAAAAATCTAGGTGCGGTTATATAAATACGGCAATTGTGGTACTAAACTTATCAGTTAAAAGTTAGGTAAATGTTAGTTCAAACTGCGATTGAAAAATAGTGGGAAACCTGATTTAACCAGCCTAATCTAACCGCTGTTCTTGTCACCAGGAGTCTTGCAGGCCGGACCCTGTTCATCACGGGTGCGAGTCGTGGCATCGGGCTGAACATCGCGCTGCGTGCTGCTGCAGATGGCGCTAACGTCGTGGTCGCCGCCAAGACGACAGAAGCTCACCCCAAACTGCCCGGCACCATCTACACGGCCGCTAAGGAGAGTGAGTAGTCACCTTTGTTAGGCCGCACCAAATTAAAAAGTTGGTCTACGGATTTCCCGCACCATATTTTTGAAAATGTAAATTTTATTTTTTTTGAAAAAAAAAGTGTCTACGGATGCGCCCGCATCATTTTCTACGAGTTTTTTTGGGTTTTTTTTGAGGCCCTTTTTCTGGTCGATAGCCAGATTTTGGAAAAAAAAAGAGTTTGGAAAAAAAAAGTTCCATCAGAAAGAAAAAAAAAGTTGCCCGCTTCACTTGATTCAAGGTTAAAGTCTGCAAGACAAAAAAAAAAAAATTGCTTGCTCGCACCATTTAAAAAAAATGAAAATCCGTAGACCAACTTTTTTTGGGTGTGGCCTTAGCTAACCAATGTAGTGACATCTGATATTCAAGTTCAAATAGACTGCTTGATATCTTTCTATAAAAAAAGAAATGTTTTTAGCGTATTTCTTTAAACACTTTAAGCACAGTTTTCACACAGATAAAAGTATGGTGAAGTCTCGCTAGAAGCTCGACAGAACCCTCTCAATCCATTTACTAGTTTTGGTGCTATACAGTATTATACTGTAATCTATAATTCTAACCTGCTGTGTTTAGTTGAGGTTATGGGTGGCGTTTGTATAATAACTATCCTGCTGTGTTTAGTTGGGGCTGTGGGTGGTAAGGCGTTATATAACATTGATGCTGCTATCTGTAGTTGAGGTGGCGGGTGGCAAGGCATTATATGATACTGATTCTGCTATCTGTAGTTGAGGTGGCGGGTGGCAAGGCCTTGTATAAATACTATCTATGCTATCTGTAGTTGAGGTAACGGGTGGCAAGGCCATGTATAATACTGATTCTGCTATCTGTAGTTGAGGCGGCATGTGGCAAGGCCTTGTATAACACTGTTTCTGCTATCTGTAGTTGAGGAGGCGGGTGCCAAGGCGTTGTATAAGACTGATTCTGCTATCTGTAATTGAGGCGGTGGGTGGCAAGGCGTTATGTAACACTATTTCTGCTATCTGTAGTTGAGGCAGCGGGTGGCAAGGCGTTATGTAACACTATTTCTGCTATCTGTAGTTGAGGCGGTGGGTGGCAAGGCGTTGTATAAATACTGTTTCTGCTATCTGTAGTTGAGGCGGCAGGTGGCAAGGCATTGTATAACATTGTTTCTGCTATCTGTAGTTGAGGTGGCGGGTGGCAAGGCCTTATATAACACTGATTCTGTTATCTGTAGTTGAGGCAGCGGGTGGCAAGGCCTTGTATAACACTGTTTCTGCTATCTGTAGTTGAGGTAACGGGTGGTAAGGTATGATATAACACTGTTTCTGCTATCTGTAGTTGAGGCTGCGGGTGGCAAGGCCTTATATAACACTGATTCTGCCCCCATGTTAAACCTATGGGGTCCAGGGGCAGGGTTAGGGGTTAGCCCCTGTAAACAGCTACTCTACAGGGGCTCCCCCTAGTGGAACATGGCTGATAAAACAAGTGTATAATACTGATTCTGCTATCTGTAGTTGAGGCTGCGGGTGGCAAGGCATTATATAACACTGTTTCTGCTATCTGTAGCTGAGGCTGCGGGTGGCAAGGCGCTGATTCTGCCATCTGTAGTTGAGGGGGCGGGTGGCAAGACCTTGTATAATACTGATACTACTATCTGTAGTTGAGGTGGCGGGTGGCAAGGCGTTACATAACACTGATTCCGCTATCTGTAGTTGAGGCAGCGGGTGGCAAGGCCTTATATAACACTGCTTCTGCTATCTGTAGTTGAGGTAGCGGGTGGCAAGGCGTTGTATAATACTATTTCTGCTGTCTGTAGTTGAGGCTGTGGGTGGCAAGGCCCTGGCGTGCGTGGTAGACATCCGGGATGAGGAGCAGGTGGCTGCGGCCTTCAAACAGGCGGAGGACAAGTTCGGAGGAGTAGACATCCTGATTAACAACGCGAGTGCCATCCACCTGACGGGCACAGAGGCCACCCCCATGAAGCGTTATGATCTCATGCACCAGATCAACATACGCGGAACCTTCATGTGGTGAGTCGGCTTCTTGGAAGGCCACTCAAAAAAAAAAGTGGTTTCTCATCCCCAAGGTCTGAGAAATCCGACGAGGGAGGCTTTTTTTAATAATTTTTTTAAATTTTACTTGCAGGCCAAAATGTATAGGACAATTTACGGGTTTCTTTGGCCAAAATTCACATTTTATTGCTCAAGAATTAATTGATAGTTAGAAGTGGGGAAGATATAAGTTTTTTCTACACCATTGCATTGCTGGCATTATTAGCTTTAATTTGATACCAAATATGACCAATTTTATCCATTTTCATGAGGTTTTTCATCAAAATTTGGCAAAAAAAAAAGAAGTTTTCCCCAAAACCTGATTTTTATGATGCGCGCGGTGATGAGAAACCATTTTATTTTTTTGAGTGGCCTAGCCGTGTTGCCAAAAACATTTTTTGCACACAAGCCAATGTACTGCTTGTGATATTCAAAAAATGATCTGATCTCATAGATTTTAGTTGTGAAAAACCATAAACAGTTGGTAAACACACAAATAGTATATTAAGGTCCTAGTACCTAGTACCTGACTATCTGTGAATATTGAATACACACAAAACTAGGCCCCACCACAACAGGTGCCAGTGTCTAGTAAACTGCACTTGCATTAGCACAGTGTCAGTATGAATAGGTCAGGGCTTGACCACAGTGTGACCAGCTGACCACATGAACAGCCAATGAGATCAAAGGGTGGGAAATTTGATGCATAATTAATTCCAAGTGGTGAATGTCAGCAGATTCTAGGGCACTTTTGTAGTCGTGGTCCTTCGGGAAACAACAACAAACTCCTCGTTTTCTTACTTTAGTTGTGAAAAACTTCAACTCTAGAAAGTCTCCTCTGCATGGTCCGTGGGACGTTAAACTATACAAACAAAAACAAACAAATTTTGAATTTAGTAAAAAAAAGTTATAAGTTGTAAGGACTTGGCTCAGCTTCTAATTGGAATATTTGACAAATTCTTTCAATATTGGAAAGCTGTGATCATGGCCGGCTATTGTGGCCTGTATCCAAGCCCCTACATCAGCAAAAGCCGGTGTCATTTTGGCAACACTGTATAATACTATAAGTATCGTTGAACCTTGGTTATTAAGCCTAAGTGAGTTTGAGAGGAAAAATTTGGTTTATAATGGAAAGGCTTATTAAAGCCTCGCCCATAAGCCGCATGGAAGTTGAAGGTTAGAATTTGGCGTAGAGCAAATAAAAACGCAAAATAAAACCTTTGTGTGGTAAGTCAGGCTTCTTTAAATCAAGGATGGCATGTTTCTAACATTTGTTGTCATGATACACAAATGCAGCCCTGGCAAGTTATTTGCCAGTGCATTTATGCATCATGACGACCTAGGGCATGATGCATTCAGGTATCATTCCGTCCTTAAAGAAGAGTTAAAGTGCTAAGACGGGGAGCCGAACACAGTAGACGCGCATTCCTACCACTGTTCATGGTATGCCGTAAAACCTTGTGTCTTAGCCTAACTCATGTATAAGCCACACCCCGAGTTTGGTGCGATCATATGAGCCGCAGAGGGCATCTGAAAATTGTTAATTTTGTACTGTAGTATACTTATAAAATATCTCGTATAAGCCGCACCCTATATAGACATGTTTGGTATCAAAAGAAAGCTGAGTCTGATTCGCATACAAGCCGCAGCTTATACGCGAGGTTTTACGGTTTTTAAAATTTTGTATGTAATATTTCCAACTTTTCTCTGTTCAGCTCCAAGTACGCGATCCCTTACCTGCGTAAGGGCACCAACCCCCACATCCTCAACATCAGTCCTCCACTCAACATGTCCTCCAAGTGGTTCAAGGATCACGTCGGTGAGTTGACACCTGATTTAACATGTCCCCCAAGTGGTTCAAGGATCACGTCGGTGAGTTATACCTGATTTAACATGTCCTCCAAGTGGTTCAAGGATCACGTCGGTGAGTTGTTACCTGATTTAACATGTCCGCCAAGTGGTTCAAGGATCACGTCGGTGAGTTGTTACCTGATTTAACACGTCCCCCAAGTGGTTCAAGGATCACGTCGGTGAGTTATACCTGATTTAACATGTCCTCCAAGTGGTTCAAGGATCACGTTGGTGAGTTGTTACCTGATTTAACATGTCCTCCAAGTGGTTCAAGGATCACGTTGGTGAGTTGTTACCTGATTTAACATGTCCTCCAAGTGGTTCAAGGATCACGTCGGTGAGTTATACCTGATTTAACATGTCCCCCAAGTGGTTCAAGGATCACGTCGGTGAGTTGACACCTGATTTAACATGTCCTCCAAGTGGTTCAAGGATCACGTCGGTGAGTTATACCTGATTTAACATGTCCTCCAAGTGGTTCAAGGATCACGTCGGTGAGTTGTTACCTGATTTAACATGTCCTCCAAGTGGTTCAAGGATCACGTCGGTGAGTTGTTACCTGATTTAACATGTCCCCCAAGTGGTTCAAGGATCACGTCGGTGAGTTGTTACCTGATTTAACATGTCCTCCAAGTGGTTCAAGGATCACGTCGGTGAGTTATACCTGATTTAACATGTCCCCCAAGTGGTTCAAGGATCACGTCGGTGAGTTATACCTGATTTAACATGTCCTCCAAGTGGTTCAAGGATCACGTCGGTGAGTTGACACCTGATTTAACGTGTCCTCCAAGTGGTTCAAGGATCACGTCGGTGAGTTGACACCTGATTTAACATGTCCCCCAAGTGGTTCAAGGATCACGTCGGTGAGTTGACACCTGATTTAACATGTCCCCCAAGTGGTTCAAGGATCACGTCGGTGAGTTATACCTGATTTAACATGTCCTCCAAGTGGTTCAAGGATCACGTCGGTGAGTTGTTACCTGATTTAACATGTCCTCCAAGTGGTTCAAGGATCACGTCGGTGAGTTGGTACCTGATTTAACATGTCCTCCAAGTGGTTCAAGGATCACGTCGGTGAGTTGGTACCTGATTTAACATGTCCTCCAAGTGGTTCAAGGATCACGTCGGTGAGTTGTTACCTGATTTAACATGTCCCCCAAGTGGTTCAAGGATCACGTCGGTGAGTTGGTACCTGATTTAACATGTCCTCCAAGTGGTTCAAGGATCACGTCGGTGAGTTGACACCTGATTTAACATGTCCCCCAAGTGGTTCAAGGATCACGTCGGTAAGTTGACACCTGATTTAACATGTCCTCCAAGTGGTTCAAGGATCACGTCGGTGAGTTGGTACCTGATTTAACATGTCCCCCAAGTGGTTCAAGGATCACGTCGGTGAGTTGATACGTATACCTGATTTAACATGTCCTCCAAGTGGTTCAAGGATCACGTCGGTGAGTTGGTACCTGATTTAACATGTCCACCAAGTGGTTCAAGGATCACGTCGGTGAGTTGGTACCTGATTTAACATGTCCACCAAGTGGTTCAAGGATCACGTCGGTGAGTTGGTACCTGATTTAACATGTCCTCCAAGTGGTTCAAGGATCACGTCGGTGAGTTGGTACCTGATTTAACATGTCCACCAAGTGGTTCAAGGATCACGTCGGTGAGTTGGTACCTGATTTAACATGTCCGCCAAGTGGTTCAAGGATCACGTAGGTGAGTTATACCTGATTTAACATGTCCCCCAAGTGGTTCAAGGATCACGTCGGTGAGTTGACACCTGATTTAACATGTCCCCCAAGTGGTTCAAGGATCACGTCGGTGAGTTGGTACCTGATTTAACATGTCCTCCAAGTGGTTCAAGGATCATGTCGGTGAGTTATACCTGATTTAACATGTCCCCCAAGTGGTTCAAGGATCACGTCGGTGAGTTGGTACCTGATTTAACATGTCCCCCAAGTGGTTCAAGGATCACGTCGGTGAGTTGGTACCTGATTTAACATGTCCTCCAAGTGGTTCAAGGATCATGTCGGTGAGTTATACCTGATTTAACATGTCCCCCAAGTGGTTCAAGGATCACGTCGGTGAGTTATACCTGATTTAACATGTCCACCAAGTGGTTCAAGGATCATGTCGGTGAGTTATACCTGATTTAACATGTCCCCCAAGTGGTTCAAGGATCACGTCGGTGAGTTGGTACCTGATTTAACATGTCCTCCAAGTGGTTCAAGGATCACGTCGGTGAGTTGTTACCTGATTTAACATGTCCCCCAAGTGGTTCAAGGATCACGTTGGTGAGTTGTTACCTGATTTAACATGTCCCCCAAGTGGTTCAAGGATCACGTTGGTGAGTTGTTACCTGATTTAACATGTCCCCCAAGTGGTTCAAGGATCACATCGGTGAGTTATACCTGATTTAACATGTCCCCCAAGTGGTTCAAGGATCACGTCGGTGAGTTGGTACCTGATTTAACATGTCCTCCAAGTGGTTCAAGGATCACGTCGGTGAGTTGGTACCTGATTTAACATGTCCTCCAAGTGGTTCAAGGATCACGTCGGTGAGTTGGTACCTGATTTAACATGTCCTCCAAGTGGTTCAAGGATCACGTCGGTGAGTTGGTACCTGATTTAACATGTCCTCCAAGTGGTTCAAGGATCACGTCGGTGAGTTGGTACCTGATTTAACATGTCCCCCAAGTGGTTCAAGGATCACGTCGGTGAGTTGACACCTGATTTAACATGTCCTCCAAGTGGTTCAAGGATCACGTCGGTGAGTTGGTACCTGATTTAACATGTCCTCCAAGTGGTTCAAGGATCACGTCGGTGAGTTGACACCTGATTTAACATGTCCCCCAAGTGGTTCAAGGATCACGTCGGTGAGTTGGTACCTGATTTAACATGTCCTCCAAGTGGTTCAAGGATCACGTCGGTGAGTTGGTACCTGATTTAACATGTCCCCCAAGTGGTTCAAGGATCACGTCGGTGAGTTGACACCTGATTTAACATGTCCTCCAAGTGGTTCAAGGATCACGTCGGTGAGTTGACACCTGATTTAACATGTCATCCAAGTGGTTCAAGGATCACGTCGGTGAGTTATACCTGATTTAACATGTCCTCCAAGTGGTTCAAGGATCACGTCGGTGAGTTGACACCTGATTTAACATGTCCCCCAAGTGGTTCAAGGATGACGTCGGTGAGTTGACACCTGATTTAACATGTCCCCCAAGTGGTTCAAGGATCACGTCGGTGAGTTGGTACCTGATTTAACATGTCCTCCAAGTGGTTCAAGGATCACGTCGGTGAGTTGACACCTGATTTAACATGTCCTCCAAGTGGTTCAAGGATCACGTCGGTAAGTTGTTACCTGATTTAACATGTCCCCCAAGTGGTTCAAGGATCACGTTGGTGAGTTGTTACCTGATTTAACATGTCCCCCAAGTGGTTCAAGGGTTACGTCGGTGAGTTGACACCTGATTTAACACGTCCTCCAAGTGGTTCAAGGATCAGGTCGGTGAGTTATACCTGATTTAACATGTCCCCCAAGTGGTTCAAGGATCAGGTCGGTGAGTTGTTACCTGATTTAACATGTCCTCCAAGTGGTTCAAGGATCACGTCGGTGAGTTGTTACCTGATTTAACATGTCCTCCAAGTGGTTCAAGGATCATGTCGGTGAGTTGGTACCTGATTTAACATGTCCTCCAAGTGGTTCAAGGATCAGGTCGGTGAGTTGGTGCCTGATTTAACATGTCCCCCAAGTGGTTCAAGGATCACGTCGGTAAGTGAATCTATTTGAATCTAAGTGAAATCAAAATTACCATATTGGTACGTACATTGCGAAAGCAGATACAGCAAAATTCCGTGATTATATCTGTGAGTACCGCCCAGGGGATTACAAAAAATTTTAATCAGATTTATTAGTTAACAAGGTAATAAGCAAAAATAATAGATAATGTTGTCTACTTAAAGTTTGAATTTCGACTTCAAATTAATCGAGAATATTTTTTTAATTTAAAAAAAGTAATTTATATTCATCTCCACCAATTGAATTCATTTGAAAGTAAATCTTAAAACACCCACATATATATATAATGTAAATGCATGACAGAGTTTATTATAACCCATGTGGTGTTCCCTTACAGCGTACACCATGGCTAAGTACGGCATGTCTATGTGTGTACTGGGGATGTATTAATGCATGACAGAGTTTATAACCCATGTGGTGTTCCCTTACAGCGTACACCATGGCTAAGTACGGCATGTCTATGTGTGTACTGGGGATGTATTAATGCATTACAGAGTTTATAACCCATGTGGTGTTCCCTTACAGCGTACACCATGGCTAAGTACGGCATGTCTATGTGTGTACTGGGGATGTATTAATGCATTACAGAGTTTATAACCCATGTGGTGTTCCCTTACAGCGTACACCATGGCTAAGTACGGCATGTCTATGTGTGTACTGGGGATGTATTAATGCATTACAGAGTTTATAACCCATGTGGTGTTCCCTTACAGCGTACACGATGGCTAAGTACGGCATGTCTATGTGTGTGCTGGGGATGTATTAATGCATGACAGACTTTATAACCCATGTGGTGTTCCCTTACAGCGTACACCATGGCTAAGTACGGCATGTCTATGTGTGTACTGGGGATGTATTAATGCATGACAGACTTTATAACCTATGTCGTGTTCCCTTACAGCGTACACCATGGCTAAGTACGGCATGTCTATGTGTGTACTGGGGATGTATTAATGCATGACAGACTTTATAACCCATGTGGTGTTCCCTTACAGCGTACACCATGGCTAAGTACGGCATGTCTATGTGTGTACTGGGGATGTATTAATGCATTACTGACTTTATAACCCATGTGGTGTTCCCTTACAGCGTACACCATGGCTAAGTACGGCATGTCTATGTGTGTACTGGGGATGTATTAATGCATTACAGAGTTTATAACCCATGTGGTGTTCCCTTACAGCCTACACCATGGCTAAGTACGGCATGTCTATGTGTGTACTGGGGATGTATTAATGCATGACAGAGTTTATATAACCCATGTGGTGTTCCCTTACAGCCTACACCATGGCTAAGTACGGCATGTCTATGTGTGTACTGGGGATGTATTAATGCATTACAGAGTTTATAACCCATGTGGTGTTCCCTTACAGCCTACACCATGGCTAAGTACGGCATGTCTATGTGTGTACTGGGGATGGCCGAGGAGCTGAGGGATGAAGGCATCGCCGTCAACGCCTTGTGGCCTCAGACAGGTTCGTGCAGACTGGTCTTTGTTATTGACTCAGGGAGCTACTGCTCCCAGAGTCTTATGCGACGCCTCTGTGAGACGCTTTCCATTTATCTGTGCAAAAAAAAGTAAATCAATATTTCTCACAGAAAAAAACAACATTCGATAATGCTGTGATGCACAGATACAATTGAGCTGTTTTCTGTTCCAATGCAACAAACCCCAACACTTTCTGTCCATTGGTTCTATCTGAAATTCTATCTCAAAGTAGACCTGTCCAAAAAAGGTCATTTTTTCCTAACTGTAGACAAACATCAAAGTACTGCTGTAGACATTTTGTCGATTTCGGCATTTAGTGTTAAACCTATGGGGAATCAGAATTCTGGTTAGGTGAGACGTTTTTTGTCAGACCAGTTTGCCATCTGTGGACATAAAATCGATGTTGGACTTTGGGTTGGACTTTGGGACTTTGGGTTGGACTTTGGATGGGACTTTGGGTGGGACTTTGGGTGGGACTTTTGGGTGGGACTTTGGGTGGGTCTTCGGGTAGGTTTATATACAATTTATCCAATGGAAAAACAAATCCCTGAGTCTTTTGTGATTAGGATCACACGCTAGATCTTGAAATACATTTCGATTTATGAAACAATTTTTATTTTACCGGGTACTTGAAATAAAATATTACTGTAAAACCTAGCATATAGGCTCGAGCTAGTACGCAAGTCAGATCGCCAGTGTTGCCGAAAACTTTTAATGGACACAGGCCGACGTGGCCTGTGTCGTGAGATCTTACACAGGCCACATCGACCCATAGATATTGATGATACAGATTCTAATGCATATTTAATAACATCTCACAAAATTGTTTTGCAAATGCTTATAAAATTCACTGATAAAATACTTGAAACAGTTAAATGGACCTCTCTCAGCTTCTTATAGGAATGTTTAAGAAATTCTTTCACCATTGAAAAGCTGACATCATGGCCGACAGACCTTATACCGGCCATCAAGATGCATAGTTATTAGTAAGAAGCCATAATCAGGCCCCTTGTGAGGTTTATAGGATATTCCCAGTCTAAGACTTAAAGTGCAGCTAATACGCAAGTTAGGCTTATACGCGAGGTTGTAAAAGCCTGGTCAGTACATGTATACTACAATACAGTACTAAATTAGTTCAAAAATGGAAATATATTCCCTTAGATCCAAAGACCGTGCTTGCTCAATGTTGAAGAATGAAACTTTGACCAAATAAAATGTGTTTCAGATTCCTACTAGTTTCGGTCCTTTCGGACCTTCTTCAGGGAATACTTTATTAGCCTGAGCGGTGGGTATATGACAATTGAGTCTTTTCATACCTCTTTGTAATTGGAGTCATTTGAAACAATGAGTTTTTTGAGATGAATGAAATATGTACATTTGATTGGTTGATAATAGGCCTATATTAGGTATAATTTAGTATCCATAAATAGAAACAATTAATACCCTTAGATTAGAGTTGGCTTATAGATTCAAATTTAGATTAATAAATATGACAAGATAGGCCTATGATATAAAAAACGCCATACACAATACTAAATTAGCAATTTTCAGACCCTCGGTGCAGCGTGTAGGGCTGTTTAAGTTGGGGGTGCAGCTTATAAATGAGTTAGGGGTGCGGCTTATGAGTAAGGTGTGGTAGACGTGGCGGTGTGTATTGTGTATTATACATGAGTTAGGCTCATACACACAGATTTACAGTGTATACCACTAATACCACTCCATATTACAGCCATCTACACGGCCGCCATGTTAGTGACATACACAATATACACTAATACTACCCCATATTACAGCCATCTACACGGCCGCCATGTTAGTTACATACACAATATATACTAATACTACCCCATATTACAGCCATCTACACGGCCGCCATGTTAGTTACATACACAATATACACTAATACTACCCCATATTACAGCCATCTACACGGCCGCCATGTTAGTTACATACACAATATATACTAATACTACCCCATATTACAGCCATCTACACGGCCGCCATGTTAGTTACATACACAATATATACTAATACTACCCCATATTACAGCCATCTACATGGCCGCCATGTTAGTTACATACACAATATACACTAATACTCCCCCATATTACAGCCATCTACACGGCCGCCATGTTAGTTACAGTATATACACAATATACACTAATACCATATTACAGCCATCTACACGGCCGCCATGTTAGTTACATACACAATATACACTAATACTACCCCATATCACAGCCATCTACACGGCCGCCATGTAAGTTACATACACAATATACACTAATACTACCCCATATTACAGCCATCTACACGGCCGCCATGTTAGTTACAGTACATACACAATATACACTAATACTACTCCATATTACAGCCATCTACACGGCCGCCATGTTCGTTACATACACAATATACACTAATACTACCCCATATTACAGCCATCTACACGGCCGCCATGTTAGTTACATACACAATATACACTAATACTACTCCATATTACAGCCATCTACACGGCCGCCATGTTAGTTACATACACAATATACACTAATACTCCTCCATATTACAGCCATCTACACGGCCGCCATGTTAGTTACATACACAATATACACTAATACCATATTACAGCCATCTACACGGCCGCCATGTTAGTTACATACACAATATACACTAATACCATATTACAGCCATCTACACGGCCGCCATGTTAGTTACATACACAATATACACTAATACCATATTACAGCCATCTACACGGCCGCCATGTTAGTTACATACACAATATACACTAATACTACTCCATATTACAGCCATCTACACGGCCGCCATGTTAGTTACATACACAATATACACTAATACTACTCCATATTACAGCCATCTACACGGCCGCCATGTTAGTTACATACACAATATACACTAATACTTCTTCATATTACAGCCATCTACACGGCAGCCATGTTAGTGACATACACAATATACACTAATACCATATTACAGCCATCAACACAGCCGCCATGTTAGTTACATACACAATATACACTAATACTACTCCATATTACAGCCATCTACACGGCCGCCATGTTAGTTACATACACAATATACACTAATACTACCCCATATTACAGCCATCTACACGGCCGCCATGTTAGTTACATACACAATATACACTAATACTTCTTCATATTACAGCCATCTACACGGCCGCCATGTTAGTTACATACACAATATACACTAATACTACTCCATATTACAGCCATCTACACGGCCGCCATGTAAGTTACATACACAATATACACTAATACTACTTCATATTACAGCCATCTACACGGCCGCCATGTTAGTTACAGTATATACACAATATACACTAATACTACTCCATATTACAGCCATCTACACGGCCGCCATGTTAGTTACATACACAATATACACTAATACTACTCCATATTACAGCCATCTACACGGCCGCCATGTTAGTTACATACACAATATACACTAATACTACTCCATATTACAGCCATCTACACGGCCGCCATGTTAGTTACATACACAATATACACTAATACTACTCCATATTACAGCCATCTACACGGCCGCCATGTTAGTTACATACACAATATACACTAATACTACTCCATATTACAGCCATCTACACGGCCGCCATGTTAGTTACAGTAAATACACAATATACACTAATACTACCCCATATTACAGCCATCTACACGGCCGCCATGGCCATGCTGGGCGGGGGTGAGTCGGTGAAGGACACGTGTAGACGTCCCGAGATCATGTCGGATGCGGCCCACGCTATCCTGACCCGCGACAGTAAGGCCGCCTCCGGCAACTTCTACGTGGACGAGGCCGTGCTCCGCGAGGAGGGAATGACAGACTTCGACAACTACGCCTACGTAAAGGGTTAGTATCATGATGTTCTAATATATTTGAGTCAAAAAGGACATGAACTTTAAGACTAATAATCATGGTCTGGAGTTAGTGTGATGTAAGATTAGAAATCCTACCTTAATAATTTTACTGTAGGGTCGTCACTAAATAGTTGAAGGGGTAGATATATTCTGATTATTACCCCAGGTGCTAAGATCATGCCTGATTTGTTCCTGGTGATGTAAAAGATACGGTAAAACCTCGGTGATAAGCCGAATTTTATTTGGCGTTTTTATTTGCTATAAGCCGAATTTTAAGCCCCAAACTCCCATTCGGCTTATAGGCGAGGTTTTGATAATGTAGGAACATAGCGAAAACAAAGTTCAAGCACTTTTGCTATAAGCCGAATTTATACTCTCAAATTCACATTCGGCTTATAACCAAGGTTTTACGGTACCCTACGAGTAACTGAGTATACATAAAAATAACCACAATAGACTAGCTGAGCCCTCCATAGGACACCAGCCACTCTACCGTTGTGGCCATGTGAGGGTAAGTGTAATAATCAAGGTGTGAAATCATTGGTCTCACCCTCCACCTTGGGTTAAATTCTTTATGTCTCTCTTCCTCCTCCAGGAGCTAAGACCATGCCCGACTTCTTCCTGTTTATATTGTACTATATTATATATGTCTCCCTCCTCCAGGAGCTAAGATCATGCCCGACTTCTTCCTGTTTATATTGTACTATATTATATATGTCTCCCTCCTCCAGGAGCTAAGATCATGCCCGACTTCTTGCTGTTTATATTGTACTATATTATATATGTCTCCCTCCTCCAGGAGCTAAGATCATGCCCGACTTCTTGCTGGTTATATTGTACTATATTATATACGTCTCCCTCCTCCAGGAGCTAAGATCATGCCCGACTTCTTCCTGTTTATGTTGTACTATATTATATATGTCTCCCTCCTCCAGGAGCTAAGATGATGCCTACTTCTTGCTGTTTATATTGTACTATATTATATATGTCTCCCTCCTCCAGGAGCTAAGATCATGCCCGACTTCTTCCTGTTTATATTGTACTATATTATATACGTCTCCCTCCTCCAGGAGCTAAGATCATGCCCGACTTCTTCCTGGTTATATTGTACTATATTATATACGTCTCCCTCCTCCAGGAGCTAAGATCATGCCCGACTTCTTCCTGGAGGATGTCGACTCAGAGATCATGGCTAAGCACATTAAGGACGCGGGAGGCATCCCCAAGTTCACGCCGGGTCTCAAGGACGCCCCGGCTGCCGGAGACGCGTCCGGGCCCGCCGCCACCTTCAACACCGTCAAAGCCGCTCTCAACGAGGACATCGTCAAACAAATAGGGGGCGTCTTCGCCTTTGACTTGAAAGGTAATTCTTAAGTTTTTCATATTTTGGTATTAAACTTGAGAAGACTCTTGCTGCGGGGATGGTGTGCTTCTTATGATTTTTAGACTATGAACAACCCAAAAAATTCTTAACCCAAAAAACTACCCGGTACTAGAAATTTAATGCTGTACTTTTTTTCAAAATTGTATATTTATGTAGAATATTACATTTGTGAAAATACCATATAAATTTGACGTAATATAATGGGTCCTGGAGACTTTAAAAAAATGTGTTTTGTGGATCTCCCAAAATCATGTCAATGGCATTTTTAGTAATTGACCGTCACAACGACTGAACTTTTTTCCTATTCTAGGTCGGAAAGTACCCAAAAGGCTTACTGTAAATGTAGATATTTTCATGTGTATAAATTTTCGCAGATTTGCTAAAAAGTACAATGAAGTCCAAGGATTTTAATTCGTGGATTTTGAAATAACTTATAACTTATAAAGTAGTTGTATAACTATATTGCATAAATATGTGAGATGTGCATATATTTTAGAATGCGCAAAATTCGTGAAAATATCTACACCTCAAAATAAAAATACATTCACAGTAATAGGTGCATTAAAAAAATATCTGAAATAACTAGCTAATCGTTCCCCAAATATTACCCCACACAGGACGATAAGTGATCAAACAGATCATCTTGTAATGAGATGAGTGATCTAATAAAAATTAGAAAATAAATTTTAAAAGTGGTAAAATTAAATACCTGGCTAATCGTACCCCTCCTCTCTCCCCCCTTACAGAGGATGGTAAGTGGTACATGGACCTGAAGAACGGCGCGGGGGCGGTCGGAGAGGGCGCGCCCCCGGCCGGAGACGCCGACTGCACCATGACCCTCGACACGGACAGCTTCACCAAGATGTTCGCCGGCAAGCTGAACGCCACCTCGGCCTTCATGACCGGGAAACTCAAGATAAAGGGAGACCTCCCCCTCGCCATGAAGCTCGAGAAACTCATGAAGAAGATGCACTCTGCCAAGTTGTGATTCAACTCCGACAAGTTGTACTCCATCAAGTTGGCATTCACGTTTAACGCGACATCATGATGCACAAATGTAGTACTGGCGGGTAACTCGCTGGTGCTAAATTGGTGCATCATACCGACCCTTAGGGAGAATATCAACCCCGTAGGGTCGGCATGATGCATGAATGCAGTACTGGTGAATTACTCGCCAGTGCTGCATTCATGCATAATGACGATCCTTTGGGAGAGTATCAACCGCGTAGGGTCGGCATGATGCATTCATGCATCATGAATAGTACCCTGCTACACGGACCAACCCCTCTACCTCTTGTGTATAAATATACCAACTTGGCTACAATGCAATCAACTTTAAGGTTACAAATTTTGTAAATATTTCTACTGTCCTCTAAAGTTCAATTTGGTGAGATTCATATTATGAATTGTATTTTTCCAGAGTTGAGACGTCCCAGTTATTGAGATTTATAAATGGCGGAGAAAGAGGATGAAGTATTGTTGTGAGTTATATTCAGAAGACCAAGTGTGTGTGTGTCCGCCTCTTGTGGGAGAGTTCATATGTAACTATAGACCAATACTGCAAGAAAGGGTGACTTTTCAAAGAAGTTGTTGATAAAGTTTTTGAACATTTCTGAAGTGTGACAGACAAATACATGAATATAACCTCGAAATCCTGCATTCTAATATATACTATTAGAAAGATAATCATCCTGGGAATCCTCTGATATGAAATGTTTGCACACATATCCATTACAGACAATACTGTGAGCATTCTGCTATAACCAAAGTTAACACAACTTTATTATGACAAAGTCATCATTTCTTGCTGCATTGGTCTATAGTTGATGAACATGCACATCCAATGCAAAACTAGAAATGTGTGAGTGATAGAACAAAGTTGGCGCTTAGATTACAAAAGTTATTGCTAGAAATAGTAATAGCTTCCTAAGCCCGTAATTTAATAGAAGTGAATCTGAGAAATATCCTCAGGGACAGTGTTAATACAATAGTGTAATGCCGGAAGTGTGTGCATGCATGACGCAGTGTGTGTGAAGAATTCTATTGAAATAAACTTTGTTACTAAAATTAACAGATTTTACTTGTGTCAATAAAGTTGCTTTATTTATAGTTTGTAGTTTAAATATAAAGATGCACCCTTATCCCCTTCAACCTATCATCTTTTAATTACCATCCAAGTAACGATGAAGAAGTTAATAAATCATTAATATGATTTGGACAACAATACTGTCCATGCCATGGACCATGGTGGAGGGATTTAATCATACATGCACAAAATAAACATCAATAGATATGGACAAGAACTGATTTAAACGGTAACTGGTAGGTAAGGTGACCTCTAAGATTAACGAATACAAATATCAACAGTGAGATTTTCTTTTTAAATATATCGAGAAGTATTTATGATAGTCTGAAAGTTCCCTACAGCTGCAAATGCAAAATATCACCAGGACAAGGCCAAGGCCTTGAAGGGTGAAAACTCAACTTAATCTGGAGCTGGAAATAGTGGCACTGTAGTGCAAGATTTCAGCATTGAAATGAATCAAACCTTTGTCAAGCACTGAACTGGGGAAGCCTACATAAAGTGTACAAATTAAAACATAGCCTGGGGACAAGGAGTCTGGATGCGGTAGTTGCTGGGGAGACAATTGCAAGGCAGGCCATTTTGATCAAAACCCCTCCTGAGTGCGTTCGTTAGTTCGGGCGTCCCTCACCAGACGGCGTGAGCGGCGTCCACGTCAACTCGTCACGTGACCTGTCGCAGACAGCCATCTTGGATTTGGACTCGTTCCTCCAAATTAACCAGGTCCAGATGAACACTTTCTCCTCCCCTTCATGACTCCAGTCGGCACCATCACTTAGGACGAGGAGAACCCACTTCAACAGCCAATATGGCTCTGAAGAAAGTGAAAGGAACGCTCGACCGCGTTCTAGAGAAGAATTTACAGGATCTTGTTCGAGGGATCCGCAATCACAAGGAATCGGAGGTGTGTCCCAAAAATGATCTCATTCCTTGCTCGCCGACTGTCAAATCTTGTCAACGTAGCATCCATATGTCTCTCCCCGATTCCCTACTTAAATCAGACAGCAACGTTTTCATTTAGATTTGCCATGTCTGGTGTTATGTGGTGTTTGATTATGTGATTTGTATGAGCTTAGCTGTCACTGGTTAAAAACCGACCCCCACATATGGTGGATGTGTATTGTAATTTGTAAACAAGTCAAGCGAGTGTCAATTTGAGTCAAGGTGTCATCGACTTTGCCCCATGCAGTGCATCTGTTTTCATTTTACCAATGCTTGCAGCTTGTTGTCAGTCAGTGCAAAATACACTGAAATCCATTCAAATAAAAGGCCTTAAACATCTTGGTGTTAAACGTATTTAGTTGACAGTACTCAGTAGGCTTGAGTCGAGACATTGACATTGGAATGGACTCATCTTTAATAGGCCATCTTAAATCTCAGTGAGTCAGTCTCTGCCTCCTCATGTTCACAGTTCAGTCATTCACTCATTGAGTCAATTGCCAAAAAAAAGGGCCCCAGACGGGTTAAGTCGACAAATCGACATGAGCCTAGTGACAAGGGACAAGACCTATTTCTTAGAATCGACAAATGACACAGGCATTCCTTAAAATCAACAAGTGACGTAAGACCTGGTGACAAGTGACAAGACCCTTTTCTTAAAATCGACAAGGGACATTGGCATTTCTTAAAATCGACAAGTGACACAGGACTCCCCCCGTCTAGGGCCCTAAAAAAAGCATTTAGATCCATACCCCCACTATAATACCGGTAGATGAAGCCTGTATTTACACACCTCAGCAACGAATTTAAATCTACATGAATATTTACAGGCAAGGTATATCTAGATTCAGATCAACATTTCTATTAAAATTGTATCAAAATCTGGAAAAATTCAAAGTTTGATAGATAGGCCTACCTTTAAGTCAATTAACTGTAATGTGCCCATCCCATTTTTCACGTGATAATAGCTCAAGATCTAGCGGTACTAAACAAGATTTAGGTCTTGTTAAATTACTTCTAGTCAAGATCTAGATCTGTTGTTTTCACTTTGTTCAATGTGTGGCTTTTTAGTGAACTCATCATTTAGGCAACTCAAAAAAAAAATCTGGTTTCTCATCACCGCGCGCATCATGAAAATCACGATTTGGGGATTTTTTATTTTTTTATTTTGTACATTTTTAATGAAGAAATGTGTTAGATATTGAGAAATATTGTCATATTTGGTATCAAAGTAAGGCTTATACTCTCAGTAATGCAGTGCCCTAGGGATATCTTAGATTTTCCAACTTCTGTAAATCAATAAACGCTTAAATACTAATGTGTGAAATTTGTTCATTTCTATACATTTTGGCCCCTCAGTAAAAAAAAAAGAAAAGGTGATGAGAAATTAAGATTTTTTTTTGAGTGGCCTTATCAACATAGACATGGTATCTATGTTATCAACAACTAATCCAGATTCATCATTGTGTTTCCGGGAACATGCTGAATGAAGCTAGCCTGGGTAGGGCAGTGGTCATGTAATACTCTAGTAATGGGTTGGGGGGAAATCCCCCCACCCACACTTCACTGGCTCCAGTCGCGTCAAAATTTTTCCACCGCCCCAACCCCCTACGAAATGAAGTGAAGTCACTCAAAAGGGCGGCATTTTTGCTCCCCTCCCCCTTGATAAATACCGTGATGACCACTCCCTAAGCCAGGGTCGGGCACACTTTAAAAAAAAAAAAAAGTCATAGAGTCTATATGTTTAGACTTTCTCCAAAGGCCACACCAAAAAAAAAAAGTGGTCAATAGATTTCACTTTTGAAAAAAATCGTGCGAGTGTGGATCCTCAGAGTGAGCGTCAAAGATGAGATGATGCTTTGGATTGTGTAGATAGCAGAAACGTGAAGGTACCATTTTACTGAAATGTTTATCGTACCCGGTACAACTTGTTAACATCTATATTCTCTTTATGCACAGGCCAAGTACATCGCAGAATGCATCGATGAGATTAAGTCGGAGCTGCGGCAGGACAACCAGGCCGTCAAGGCTAATGCCGTCGCCAAACTCACATACGTAAGTGTCAAACTATCTACCCATTAACACTTTAAGGACGGCAGACCTAAAAAAAAGTTGTGTTCCAGTATCCCGACCGACCTCTATTTTTTAGGATTTTTTATTAATTTTTGAGGAAATTAATGACATTTTTGGCATTTTTTATGCTAAAATTGAGGTTTTTTTTACCAAAAATTAATTGTAGAAAAAATATAATTCCCACCTACCAACCCTGTTTATTTTTGGCAATGTTACTGGAGCACAACTTTCCTGATTTTTTAGGCCTAAAAGATTATATTTGTCATCAATGTAGCTCCGATGAGTAACTCGTCAGTGTTGCATTGGTGCATCATGATGACCATTCGGGGGTGTCTCAACCCTGTGGAGTCGGCATGATGCTTGATTGCAGCCCTGATGAGTTATTCGCCAGGGCTGCATTCATGCATCATGACCAAGGGCATGACGTATTGATACATTATGCCGTCCTAAAAAAGATAACCTGTGTTCTGGCAACATGGCCATAAAATCTAGGGTAGGTCAGTCGATTTTTCTTTTTTTTTAGGATTTGCTTTAATGATCATGAGATGAGATGTAAGGGAGAATCTCATTTATGGAGTGGTTATTTGATAGTGTAGAACCAATATATTTCCAATTAAGCAAATATCAGTTCAGTTTTTGTGAGGCAAAAAAAAAGGGGTTGTTTCAGGTAAAATGGGAAGAAAATGTGGGGACGATAGGTCGGATTTCTTTTTTCATCTTTTTTTTTTAAACATGAAAGTACTAGCCAGCTTCTCTGCATTCTCCTGAAATTAACCGTAAAAGGGTAATTATATGAGGGAGAACAAAAAATCAAAATTGCATCTCCCCCCCCCCTTCTAATCTTTAAGAAGGTGACAATTCGGATAGCTACATTTCATCCCCTTTGGTGATACTTGCATTAGGGAAAACTTTAAAAGAAAATTCAAAATATTAGGGTCTGGCCAAAATAATAGGGTCAGTCGGGTTACAGGAACACAACTTTTTTTTCGTTTGGCCTTAAGAACGTTCCTCCCATGGGTTTAACATTGTCATACTGTATTACCGTAAAACCTCTCTGATAAGCCGACCTCCCTTAGAAGCCGACCCCCCCACCTTGAGAGAATATTATGAGCCACATTTTGGTCCATTTAAACATGGTTAAACTATAATCTACTTGATATAAAACCTCCCTTATAAGCCGACCCCCCTCTTTCAAGGCTCTTTGAAACCATGCTATAAGCCGAATCAAGCTTAAAATCCCCCAAAAAGGTCAGCTTATCAGAGAGGTTTTACGGTAACCATGAAGTAAATGTTGTCCCCCCCCCCCCCATCCACCCACGCTGTCCCACAGTACAGCACAGGGGGCCCAGATGCCTCTACACCACTGTACATATACCATGTCCATCTAGGTCTGTTACACAATGCTGTACCCACATGTCTAGTACCCACATGGCGCTTGGGCCAAAAAAAAAAGAAGGTTTGTTTCAGGTCACCCGACCGACCCTATGTAAACAGGGCCGACCCCACGTTTTT
Source organism: Harmothoe impar (assembly GCA_947462335.1). Lineage (NCBI taxonomy): Eukaryota > Metazoa > Annelida > Polychaeta > Phyllodocida > Polynoidae > Harmothoe > Harmothoe impar. Next base: position 107,581,760 of record OX381705.1, on the reverse strand, counting down.
TTATGCAATTTTGAAGAAATTTTTATATTTTTACACTTTTTTGGGGTAAATTTTAGGTTTTAAAAAGTTTTGAAAAAAATCTTCCCATTTTCATACTTTTTGGGGTCAATTTTAGGGTTATGTAAAAAAAAAAAAAAGAAAAAAAAAAAAGAAATCCGACCTACCGACCCTAGAGTTTCATCCCATGTTACCTGAAACAAAACTTTTTTTTTATTTGGCCTTGTTAGCAGGCGCACAGTCTTTGCAAAAACATGCAGGACAGTGGCAATGTCCACCTAAAATGGCACCGGTCCAGCAGATTGACTTGTGTAGCAGGACCGAATGTCCAGTCACATGTTGGGCTTTTCTAATCTGAACAAATTTAATAGGGCTTTAAAATCTGTAATATTTTTGTCAATATGCTGTGAAAAACTATGTATCTATCCTGATTTGGCCATAAATGATTACAAATATAGTGTATTTTTAGTGGACAATACTATTTTATACATTTTTGTATGCACAATTCATCAGATATGTGGCTATCCAGTCCTTCAAAGATGTAGCCGGTCCTGCAACAATGAAAAATGGCAGGACCGATTGTCCTGTGGGATGAAAAAGTTTTCGCAAAGACTGGGCGCACATACTGCTTTAATGCACTATGCCTTTTGGTCGTCATGATGCATAAAATGAATGCAGCCCTACAGGGTTGATTCACCCTTGTTGGATCGGCATGATGCACCAATGCAGCCCTGGCGAATAACTCACTAGGGCTGCATTCAAACATCATGTCGAACCTACAGGGTTTATACGTTCTCAAAGGGTCCGCATGATGCAATAATGGGCTGCATTGGAATTTGGTGCATTATGACAACATGTGTCGTCTTTTAGCGACATGCCGCCCTCAAAGGGTTAAAGGATTGAATAAAGCCAGCCTCCCCACTGTCGTGGTAAATATGCTATTTCATTAACCAAAGCTTAAAAAGGCAAACAAAGTAGAAAACAAACAAAAAAACAGTTCATGCACATGTAACTGTACTGTAGCTTATAATATATTGATCCTCTCAGTATCGTGATTTACTATGGCGTCAGATTAAATTAAACAGAAACAAAAATAAGATATAATTAACGGGCGTTGTCGGCGTATGCTGCTATATGATAGGGCGTAGCGGCAGACTGATTGTACACTGTGGATGGCTTATACATGATGGATGGGTGACCGCGGGGAGGCTGGGGTAGTTAGACGGGGACCACAGATTGGTGCTCAGGTGTAATAGTGGTATAGGTAGTAAAGGGCTGTCTGGTATACAGTCCCGGGGGGGGGGGGGGCACTCCCTCAGATTTGGATACACATGTGTGAACATGATTCCAAGGGAAAGGGTCCGTTTTTGGGTCCTAGGCACGGACGCGCGAGGGTCCTTGATAAGGGTTGCTTTTGAAGCAAATTTGGGGAGAAAGGGGTCCATTTTCAGACCTCAATGGCTTTGTAAAAGGTATTTTTCACTTTATTTTCCTACAACATTTCTTAGTCACCCTTGATTCAGGTATTTTCTCAAGGTCACCCTGCGATTAGGGTATATTTTTCAGGACCATTCGTGATTAAGGTCCGTTTATCTGGTAAGTTTACCTTGGAAAGGGTATGCTTTTTTTAAATTTCGCCCCCCCCCCCCCCGGGGATACAGTGTCCTGCTGACCACAGATTGCTCTTAGTCTCGGTACTGTAAATTCCCACATATAAGTCGCACCTTGCATATAACCCACACCCAACTCAGGAGAATCCTATGGCCCGTTTCTGGAATAATTCTTTTATACATGTATCAGCTTACAAAATCACTGAAAAAATGCTCATAAGTTGTACTACCGTATATCCCATGATCTATCTCAGCTTCTAGTAGGAATATTTGAAAAAAATTCACTGTCAGAAAGCTGAGATCATGGCCGGCCATTGTGGCTCATGTCTGATGGCCTCACATCGGCCATTACGATTCTACATCGGCAAAAGCTGATGTGCCGGTGTGATTTTGGCAACACTGCAGTGAATGGGTTTACTGCAGCACGTCGACAAAAGGGACTGGTGCATCAAACTAGATAGATGTGCTCATGCAGTGTTGCCGAAAACTTTTTATTGACGCAGGCCAAAGTGGCCTGCATCTTGGCATCTTAGCAACGCAGGCCGTTTTCCTTTCACGCAGGCCATGTGAATATTGATCTTTAAGGTGCCCATATAAACTTCATTAGGGAGTGATCATTTTTTAACAACAGGGGCGGGGGGGGTTTCCGTGCGGAGCGTGCGAAATTTTTTACACCCCCCCCCCCCGGTCAAGGGGTCAACATTTTTTACCCCCCCCCCCCTTCAGGGTCGAAAATCGGCTCGCCCGCGGGCCCTTTGAAGCATAGTAATGCGCGGGCTTTTTGGCTCAAAACAGGTTCCCCGGCCATTATGATTCTACGCCGGCAAAAGCCGGCGTGCCGGCGTCATTTCAGCAACACTGTCATGTGAGATGTGGTGTCTTGTGACGCTCCGTAGCGTGTTGATTACAGGTAGATAAGTGTAGGTTGGAGCACGTGTGTACACAGACAGTGACAGACAGTGACCAGTGACGTAATTGTGGGTCAGTCTGTACTATCTGCCATACCCTGTGTGTACTAGCCAGTTAACCCTGTAAGGGCCGCAGAGTGTTTTAATGCACGAGACTACGCGCCATGAATGATACCGATCCATTGCCCATTGGGAGCTTTATCAACTACGTATTGTCAGCATGATGCATGAATGCAGAACTGGTGAGTAACTCGCCAGGGCTGGATCCATGCATCATGTCGAGAAAGGAGCAGAGGGTATTAACCCTTTAAGGACGGCATAGCTCGTTAATGCATCATGTCCTTGGTCGTCATGATGCATGAAATTGATGAATGCCGACACTTTGGGATTGAGACATTCCCCAAGAAACGGCATGATACGCCAATGCAGCATTGGTGAGTTACTCGCTGGGGCAGCATTGGTGCATCATACGTCTTTTAACGACATGCCGTCCTAAGAGGGTTGAAGCGCTATGCAGCCGTTAGAGGGTTACCCGGTCATTCACTCTATCCGTAGATGACCCGGTTATCTCCTGTTTTATCAGCGCCTCGTAAATCGTCACCGCTGTATGAGAGTAGTCTGAGTTACTGCAGTGAAAGGAGGCTTTGTCTTTAGCTGTTTAACCCAACGTGTAACAGCACAACACTTTAGAATAACATAAGGCCAAAAAATAAACTTTTTTAATGGTAAAATTCTCAAAAAAAACCAGGGGGGAGGGGTATTTAAAAAAAAAAAAAATCGACTGCCATCCCTATTTATTTTTGACTATGTCACCGGTACACAACTTATTTTCTAGGCCTAAACGTGGGTGAAATTAGTTACAATGAATGTCTTCAGGGTAATGCGATATAAACACTATCCACTGGTCACCTGACATTTCATCTGGTTAATATAATATACATGTATTATTGGCCGGCGACGTAGTCCCCGGCCATGGTTATTGAGTTCACTTTTCCGTAAGGTTTCAACAGGAGCTGCGCGTCCATAGGATTAGCATTGGCTCGTTTGCTTTTTGCACCCTATATGCAGAGGCTCTATAGACTCCCACCCTTCACCACTGCAATCCGCTAGTCCCGCCCCCCTCAGCACTGCACTCCGCCCGCGTCGTCCGCTGTTCCTCTTACGCATAAGACCTTACCTGCAACCAACCTATATGTTGATCACACATATCCCACCCAGAATGCACTGCTCATTCCGGTCTGCTGAACTTTCAATAGGTCGGGCCATAACAACCGTGGCAATACATATATGTAGCACACACTACAGAGGTGGGTGCCGACTCCTCTCACTCTGAAAGCTGTCAGACGTTGCTCCCTCACACCCCGCCAAGCAACCAGCGCCCATAGCCACGATGTTGTTCACGGGTCTTGCCTACTCTATCATTGGCATATTGTCCAGTGACGACCAGCTCTCACCTGGCGCCGGGTCTGGCTATTATGTCCTACTCACAAGCCGTGATATTCATTTAGCTGCACACCTCACCCTGACCACGGGAAGCAGTACTGTGTACAGGACGGGTGAGGGTAATTAGCAGCTCTCTGTGAGCTGCCTGCCCAAGAGCGACTTCTCCATACTAACCCTTTAAAGCCCCAGCTCTCCTATAAATAGGGCTGAGTACCTGTCCCTACTGCGCCCTGACTGTCGGTGGAGGGGTACCGAGATCTGCGGGTTTAAGGAGGGCATATATGTGATCCAGAATCCTTGATGGAAGCCGGCCACCACGCCTATGGCGTGGATTTCGTAGATCATATACCTTTAAATCCTAGTATAAAATATTTGTAGTGGCATAATAACTAGATGATCCCATTTATCATTGACGTATACATGTATATCGCATAATGGCTAAAGTGATCCCACAAATTTATGGCAGTTGGAAAAGCATATTGATGTTATTCATAGACGTTATTTAAATAGACTCGTCCATATCGATTTTCATGGATGAGTATCAGTAGATAGGTTTCTATGACAACAGGCAGGCATTGTGCTCGGTACGGAGGACATGGGGGCTTTGTCTGAACCAGGATACATGCTGATAGGTATAGGCCATAATAGTGTGTGGGTTAGCCCTTTAACCCTTTAAGGACGGCATACTGCATTGATACATCATGCCTTGGACTTCATGGGGTTGATATACTCCTGAAGGTTCGGCATCATGCACCAATGCAGCACTGGCGAATTACTCGCTGGGGTTGCATTGGTGCATTATGACGACAAGTGTCATCTTTTAGCGACATGTGTCCTTAACTGGGTAAGAGCCACATAGTGCTTTAATGGGCTACTTTACTGTTGCGTTTATGCCGAGTTTTGAATAGACACCAGTCTTGTCTAATCACTGGGGTAGTGGAGTCTTCAAATTTCTCCTTAAGCACTAAAAACAGATCTTAAATAAGCTCCTGTCTTGTATAAGCGCCGGGGTAATCATGCCTCCAAATAAATAAGCACCGGGGCGCTTATACATGGCGGTATGATTATATCATTTGTCGTCATGATGCATGAATCCAGCCTTGGTTAGTAACATTCAAGTCAACCCCACGGCTTTGGACCACCAGCCTGCATTCATGCATTAAACCACTATGCAGCGCTTAACCCATTAAGGAGGGCATGTCGCTAAAAGATGACATTTGTCTGTATTGTTGCATCATGCCGACCCGCCGGGAGTCTCAACCCTGTAGTGTCGGCATGATGCTTGAATGATGGTGCCGTCCTTAGAGTGTTACAGTGCTATATACGTCAGATGGGGGAGTATTGTGAGGGGCATGTAGTGGGAGCTACCTACATGCATTAATGCATCATGCCGTCCTTAGAGGGTTACAGTGCTATGTACGTCAGATGGGGGAGTATTGTGAGGGGCATGTAGTGGGTGCCAGCTGGTGGAGGTGGATGCTGCTACTCTACCCACCGTAAAACCCCGCCTTTAAGACGGATTTATTTTAGGATATATTTTTTCTACAAGACGGATTTTTATCTCAAAATAAGGGGTCGTCTTAAAGGAGGGGTTTTATTATATAGTATCAAAGAGAGAACCAGTTTAAAGTCTTTTTTCTACAAGACGGATTTTCATCTCAAAGTAGGGGGTCGTCTTAAAGGCGGGGTCGTCTTAAAGGAGGGGTTTTACGGCACATGCTGCCGGTACTAGCATGCAGTATACCATATAATATATACACACAGTCACTGCTGTATTCATGGTATTCATGCAGTATACCATATAATATACACACACAGTCACTGCTGTATTCATGGTATTCATGCAGTATACCATATAATATACACACACAGTCACTGCTGTATTCATGGTATTCATGCAGTATACCATATAATATATACACACAGTCACTGCTGTATTCATGGTATTCATGCAGTACACCATATAATATATACACACAGTCACTGCTGTATTCATGGTATTCATGCAGTACACCATATAATATACACACAGTCACTTCTGTATTCATGGTATTCATGCATTGTACCATATAATATACACACACAGTCACTGCTGTATTCAGGGGCAAGCAGCGTATGGATAACAATCTTACTGCGAGGCAAGGCTACTACTATTTGTGGAAGGCTATCTTGCTAACTTGAGATATGTTCCATAAGGAACTTGATGTACGTCTGGACGTTAAACAAATCAATCAATCAATCGTCAATCAAACAAGTATCAGGGAAATGTCTCTAGCCACTGTCTACTATAGTACCTGCTTGCAGACATCCTACCCTCCCCTGCCTACCTGCTTTTAAAGCACCTCCCTGTTTCTCTGCCTACCTCTTGCCCCCCCCCCCCCCCGCCTGCTTGCTTCCTGCCTTTCTGACTGCCTGCTTGACTGCCTACTTGTCAACCTACCCGTCTACCTCCCTACTTCCCTGTCCTCCCGCCCTCCCTGCTTCCCTCCCAACCTGCCTGCCCCCTTCCGCCCTGTTCTCTCTCCCAGCCTGCCTCCCATTCCTGGTCCCTCATTTTGCCTCCACCTCTGGGATTGATATGGTGTTTTGGTATCTGTATATGTACATGTAGTGGCAGTGGTGGTTCCCCCGTGCTCTGACGCGCCCGCCGCTCTCTTCACCCATTATTGGTTTTGTTAATACAGCCACACCGTATCCACAACCCGGTGATTGGACAGACAGAAAATCAATCCCTCCCCCGTCAGCCCTCATTACACCCCGGGGGGGAGCTGCGTGCTACTGTAAACGGAGATTATTTCGCGCTGTACATATTTTCACGGATTTTGAAATCCACGAAAATATGTCCAGCGTGAATATTCATACTATATTGAAATAAGTGCCAAATTTCAGGAATCAGCGAATTTATTGTAAATACGCGCGAAATTGTATATTTTGTAAATCCGCAAAAAAAATATATACCAGCGAAAATATCTAGTTAACAGTAATTGTGTGTGGGCTGCACTCAGTGAATCCCTGCCTGGGATCAGCTGCAGGTAATGAGGTCATGGAGTCCACATGGGGGGGACCACAGTGTTACATGTGGGGCTGAAAAATAAATTACTGTAAATTCTCGTGTAGAAGCCGCGGCTATTAGTATTACGAGGGTCAGATCGCCAGTGTGGTTTATAGGATTGGCTCAAAGTCAGGGTGCGGCTTGTATGCACGCTTTTGCTATTATAGTACAGTATTAAAGCCACCATAAGCAGAATCAGATGGCCAGTGCGGCTTATAGGATCGGCTTATACGAGAGTTAGGCTTATACTAAGAATTTACGGTAAAGCCTTAAAGGGCCACAGAGTGCATTAATACATTATGGCCTTTTGCCTGTCATGATATTTTTGACAGAGAGAAGGATAAGAACCTTCATGCACGGTGCAACCACTGCTAATAACGGTTAGGTCCTCGGGCCATGACGTCATTAGGAACACCATTGCTTGGCAACAAGTCCCTTGTTGACAGTGTAATTTGACAACTGTCACTATGGGAATCAATAGTCCTTAGTGACAGGCTAAAAAATACAAAAAGACTTAGCCTGTCGTGATGCATTTATTATGGCCGTTAGTCGTCATGATGCATGGATGCAGCCCTTGCGGGTATAACGGTAGTGAAATAACTCGCTAGAACTCGCTAGAGCTGCATTCAAGCATCATACCGACCCTATGGGGTTTATATGCTCCAAAGAGTTGACATACTGCATGAATAACCTGATTAGACTGCATCCATGCATCATGACGACAGTTAAACATTAACCCTTTAAGGACAGATGTCGCTAAAAGATGACATTTGTTATCGTGATGCACCAATGCAGCCCTGGTGAGTAATTCGCTGGTGCTGCATTGGTGCATCATGCTGACCCTTTGGGACTGTCTCAACCCCATAGGGTTAGCTTGATGCATGAATGCAGCACTGGCGAGTTACTCGCCGGGGCTGCATTCATGCATCATGACGACCAAGGACATGATGGACTAATACATCATGCGGTCCTTAAAGGGCTGATATATTTGCAGTGGTGTATTATTACCTTCCAGACAGTGCTGTCTGCTGCCTGCACGATAAGCGGTCGCGTGTCCTACTGTATGCGGAATATAATGCAGTGTTGGCAGGAGTGAGGGGGGGGGAGGTGGTATATGGTGGTGTAACGGGGGAGGAGATATCTACGGAGGAGGAGCAGGCGAGGGTTTGCCGCCGCACGACATGTTTAATACATGACGCCACTGTCTCTACCCCCCTCCCATCCACCCTCCGGTGCCGACACCGGTCAGACATACTGTAAAACCCCACCTTTAAGACGACCCCCTACTTTGAGAGGAAAAACCGTCTTGTACAAAAAACCTTTTGAAATGGTTTTAACTATTATGCATCTTGTAGGAAAAATAAATCCCAAATAAAATCCGTCTTAAAGCCTGGTTTTACGGTACCTATTGCAGCCCGTCTAGTGTGGATGTCTCAGCACTTAGACTTAACCCCTGAAGGACAGCATATCACAAAAAGTACTGCAGTGGTGCATCATGCTGACCCTGCAGAAGTGTATCAACCCTGTAGGGTTGGCATGATGCATGGATGCAGCCCTGATGAGAGCTGCATTCATGTATCATCATGACCAAGGGCTTGATGCATCAATGCATCATGCCGTTCTCAGAGGACCAGTGCTGCATTCAAGCATCATGACTACAAAAGGGCATATTACATTGTAGCCCTATGCTGTGGTTAGAGGGTTAGTCTGTCTGAGACTGCTTACATGGCAGTTTTGTTGCTAGACTTACACGGTCGTGTTCTGTCTACAAGGACTCAGCTATATGTCTACATATATAGAGGGGGTAACATCGTCATCTACGACGCGTCTACCGACCGACAACTAATGCCATCATATGTAGTCAGTGCAAATAAATGCAAGAGCTTCAGCCTACCTTTTTAAAAAAATATTATTTGTTTATTGTTTGGGTTTTGGGTGGTGACATCAATATAGCACTGTCGCTGTTATATTTAATCATCATCAAAAAACACTTTCAGATTTCACTGCGCTCTTTTCATAGACATTATTAACCAGGAAAAAAAAAACTAAACAAATATCGCAGATCATTGACAACTAAACTACCGGTAGTACAGTATAGGTTTGGAGCCGCAAAATAGCCCTTCTTCGGTTTTATTATCAATCATCATAAAACCACACTTTCAGATTTAATCACAGAAAGGTATTATCAACGAGAGAAAAAGGGGGAAAATGTACCGAGTGCCCGGTAGCGTCATCACCCTAAAAAAAAATAGTACAGAATGGCATCAAAGGTTAATGAAGCAACGTAAAAATAGCAAGCCATGCATTTGCCAATTGGTATTGTCCCATGCCATCAGTCCTTGACTAAAGCACCCCTTTAACTACCCAACACCCACACAGCCTACCAATACCGTAAAACCTCGCGTGTAGGCCGCGGCTGGTAAAGCCTCGCGTATAGGCCGCGCCTAGTACCCGAGTCTGACCGCTAGTGCGGCTTAAAGGATCAGGATGAAGTCAGGGTGCTCATTAGATGTATACTGCAGTACTAAAGTCGCCATAATGAAAAATGTCTATGGCTGATGTGATTTCTCAAAGTTAAGGGTGCAGCTAATAGGTGAGTTCATACGTGAGGATTTACGGTACTTCACCCCCTCTCCTCTCTCACTCACCGCAACCCCCACCACTCACCCCCCGACCCCCCCCCCCCCGGTCCATACTACTCCAGTCCCCTTCTCCCACCCCCCTTCCAAACCTTTCCACGTCCCATTGCTCCACTGTCCTCCCCCTGACAACGTTATCTCCCCAGCGCATCGTTCCCCCCCCCTCTCCCCTTACACCCCTCTCTAACTCTCCTGTCTCTCTCCCAGCTAACCCCTAACCTTGTCCCTTTCTAACCCATACCCCGTCCTCCGCCCCTCATCTACAACCCATCATGTCTACCGTAAATTATCGTGTATAAGCTGCGACTCATGTTTAACGCTAACTCACAGTTTAACTCAAACGCTGAGTTCAACATAGGAGTTCCTGTCATGTAGAGGAAATCCTATAAGCTGTACCCTCAGTTAAAATCCTATTCATAAGCCGCACTGAGCGTTCTGACCCCGTACAAGCCATAGCTTCTACGCGAGCATTTACGGTACTCTATCCACCCCCGTCCCCCGTCTACCGTAAATTATTGTGTATATTTAGCTACACCTCATGTTAAATGCTAACTCACAGTTCAACTCAAACGCGGAGTTCATAGCATTTCTTCATATAGAGGAAATCTATAAGCGGTACCCTCAGTTAAAATCCTATTTATAAGCAACACTGGAGCTCTGGCTCTGATACAAGCCGTGGCTTCTACACGCAAATTTACGGTACTCTAACCCCGCCCTCCCCCCTCCCCCGTCCCCCACCCCTGGCACTGCCCCAGTAAGTAGTCTATGTGTGAGCGGGGCCTGCGTCAGGCGTCAGAATGTCGCTATCACGCGCTGCACACTTGGCGCGGGTCACGGCAGGAGGTTAATAAATCCGTAAAGGCCGCACACTGCGGTTAGTGGTTTGTGTTTTGTCGTAATGATGCATGAATGCAGCCCTGGTAAGCAACTTGCCATTGCTGTATTGACAGTGTATTCATGCATCATGCCAACCCTTCAGGGGATGTAATAACCATGTATGATCGGCATGAATGCAGTCATATCGAGTTACTGGCCCAGGCTGCATTTATGCGCTATGACAATAGAGGGCTAATGCATTAAAGTACCATGTGGCCCTTAACCCTTAAAGGACGGCATAATGCATCATGCCCACAGTAGTCATGATGCATGAATGCAGCCCTAGACAGTGACTCGCCAGGGCTGCATTCAAGCATCATGCCGACCCTTCAGGGTTGGGACACTCCCGAAGGGTCAGCATGATACCCGAATGCAGCACCAGCGGATTACACACTGGGGATATATTGGTGCATCATGACGACAAATTTGATTGTTTAGCGAGATGCCGTCCTTAAAGGGTAAATCGGTGACCGGCCAGGTGCCCATGTTACCCAGTGCTGACGTAGGAAGTACACCAACAGTGTTTTGAGGCCACTGCTGGCTGCAGAAACAATCAGTGGGCAGGGGTGGGGGGGTCACTGCACCAGCAGGGGTGGTAGAAAGCTGGCTTTAGTGGCTGAGGCCAAAAAAAAAAAAGGTGTGGTTCAGGTTAACCGACCCTACCTAGCAATACAGGGCCGACCCTAGAAATTTTTATCCAATTTTGAAAAAAAGTAATAATAGGACCATTTCAGAGTCAATTTGATAGTCCGCGAGTCGACGCCGTTGTTGGCAAGTCAGCGCTGAAGTTTACGAGTCAATTTTTTGGTACTTTTCAGGCCATGGGATCAATCTGTCTTTAGAAAAGAATCGGACCTACCCTACCTAGATTTTCAGACTATGTAACCTGAAACACACCTTTTTTTTTGGCCTGAGTATTACCGTCAACTCCCTCCTAACGACCACCCCTCTACAGCGACCACCTCGCCATTGCGACCACTTTTAGAAAGTCCCAACCATTTTTCACTTTGTTATAATATAATAAACTCCCCCTACAGCGACCACCCCTCAGTAGTATAGTATGTATCGGAACGGGACTATAGTTAACTACTGTTTATTACTCAATCGACCTGCAGCCAATCAGAGGCCTCCATTTGGTCACGTGACCCCCTCATTTGCATAATTACGTAATAGGCCACGCCCCCTCATTTGCATAATTACGTAATAGGCCACGCCCCCTTGATCACCAGCCAATCAGGGGCCGCCATTTGGTCACGTGACCCCCTCATTTGCATAATAAGCCACGCCCCCTTGATCACGTGACCCCCTCATTTGCATAGTAGACTACGCCCCTTTGATCACCAGCCAATCAGAGGTCGCCATTTGGTCACGTGCCCCCTCATTTGCATAATAGGCCGCGCCCCCTTGATCACGTGACCCCTTCATTGGCATGATAGGCCACAACAACATCACGTGGCTATCTTTGTTTGTAAACAACACCACGTGGCTCTCTTTGTTTGTAAACAACACCACGTGGCTCTCTTGTTTGTAAATAACACCTACTAAGTTTAGTCATAGGTAGCAGTAGTGTTTGTAAATAACGCTTACTAAGTTTTCAGTCATAGGTGTCTAGAGCAGCAGCAGCAGCAGCATCTTCAGCAGCAGCAGCAGCAGCAGCAGCAGCAGCAGCCGCGTCATAAGTGTCTAGAGCAGCAGCCACGTCATAGATGACTAGTGCAGCAGCAGCAGCAGCATCTTCAGCAGCAGCAGCAGCGTCATAGGTGTCTAGAGCAGCAGCTGCAGTAGCGGCAGCGTCATAGGTGTCTAGAGCAGCGGCAGCAGCATCTTCAGCAGCAGCAGTAGCAGCAGCGGCAGCAGCAGTAGCAGCAGTAGCATCTTCAGCAGCAGCAGCGGCAGCAGCAGTAGCAGCATCAACAGCATCTTCAGCAAAAGCAGCAGCAGCCGCGTCATAGGTGTCTAGAGCAGCGGCAGCAGCATCTTCAGCAGCAGCAGTAGCAGCAGCGGCAGCAGCATCTTCAGCAGCAGCAGCAGCGTCATAGGTGTCTAGAGCAGCAGCGTCATAGGTGTCTAGAGCAGCAGCCGCAGCAGCAGCAGCATCTTCAGCAGCAGCAGCGGCAGCAGCAGTAGCATCTTCAGCAGCAGTAGCAGCAGCAGCAGCAACATCTTCAGCATCAACAGCATCTTCAGCAAAAGCAAAAGCCCGTAACTTAGCATCATGTGCATCAGCCATAGCCGTAACAGCGACACTGCGACTAGCATAAGCAAAACAGGCTATTTTTTTAGCAGCTGTACAAGCATTTATAGCATTAGCCCTAGCAGCAGCCGCAACAGCGACACTTTTAGCAGACGTTGCAGCATCAGTAGCAGCAGCATCGGTAGCAAGAGCGGAAACAGTAGCAAAAACATTAGCAGCACGAGCAGCAGCGGCGAGAGTAACAGCAGCGTTGTTAGCAGCATTGGCAACTTCGTATGCAGCATGTGTAGCACGAACAGCGATACGAGCTTCACGTTTTGCACGAGCAGCAGCAATAGCTGCAGAAGTAGCCATCACACTTTCCAGCCACCCGTACGAATCTTGATAAAAACCAACCTCCACCTTGCTACTTGTTAACTCATCAGTAAACATGGGCGTCTCCTCGTGTGGTGTTGTCGCGGCTCTGTAGTAGTGTTGGGATTGCTCACATTCGGTAGAACGTAGAGTGATTCCTGATGACGCCATGCTGAAGGTGGTAGAAGAAGTGTGTGGGACTCATGTTTCACTCTCGCTTATGTACTAGGCTCCGAGATAAGCTTCTTAACTCAAGAGGAAAACTCTCACTAGGAAGGCGACCAGCTGTCTACCTGTGTAGGTGCGGGTTCGTTACATCTTTAATCCTGTTCGACCCCCCGAGGAAATAGATGAAAAAAACAAAAGACCATCTTTCAAGCACTCGAATCCGCAGTCAGTAGGAAGCTATAAGGAGCTTAACTTGTGTTTGATTTAAGCTGTCTACCACACGCACGCGCTTGTAGTCACAGCTAGAGTGGCAGACTTCCGTCCGCCCGCTGGCGCATGACAATCGACTTTAGACACCCCCTGTAGTTGTTTTTTTGCATACACAGTTGACTAGCATCTTAATCTCTTACCCAGCTATAAGCCCATATACATGTAACGCGCATTACTCCTCTTTATGGTAATTATCAGATCGATTTAAGGGTGGAAAAGGCTTAGGTGATTTAGGTCCCTCTCTAGCTGAAAACAGGCTTAGACCATAGCATGTAGGCAGCCGGCCGCGTTAAACACCCGCTGTAGGTTTTTTTTGTTTTTTGTATACACTCTCGATCCCCTCTCTAGGTGAAAACAAAGCTTAGAAGATGCGGTGATCCGGCCACCGGCTGGCGCGTCACACCTGTCGTTAATCACCCCCTGTAGGCTTTGTATACACTCTCTAGGTGAAAACAAAAGCTCCCTCCATGGGCTGGCGCGTCACACCTGTCGTTAAAACGCCCCCTGTAGTGTTAGTATACACAGTTGCCCCGCCTTATCTATTCACCAGCTATAAGCCCATATACGTGTACATGTGATTTTTGATACCCTCTCTGGAATAGGGTGGGGCTCAAGGTGAAAACAAGATTAGACCATTCGCTCTCTCAGCTATATAAAGAGCCTCAATTGTTCTTGCAACAGCACTTCACCACCGGTACACTATCAGTCACGAGGCAGATGTTTGCGGTATGGGTCATACAGGTTACCTACTAATAGCGGTTTGGTGAGTAGATCACTTTTTTTTTCCCCTAAAAAAAACAACAAAAACTCCTCACTTATGACTCAGGTATGTATATGTAGCACTGTTAGTGTAAGTACACAGTAGAATCTACTGTACTATAGACTCAACCCTCTGAAGACGGTGGAGCGCGTTAATGCGCAGGTCTGTGTCGGCGTCACTTGTTTTTTATTCTAACTAAAAAAGAAAAAAAGTCAGAAGTCAATCTACGACCTATCAAAGACAAATTTGTGATAAGTTCAAACTAAATAAGAGACAGTTTGAGCGTCTCTTAGTCGCTGTCAAAGATGCGAATAACGAACGCGCTGAGGGCGGGGTTCAGGTCACGTATAGTTCCCCGCTCTTTCGTCAGATGGCGCCACAATAGGGGTTTTGTACATTCCTACGATGCTCGCGAACATTTCAACGCATAATGAGCTATATAGGCAACAAAGTGCGCTTCTGAATATATTAAAATATAAAAAACAATTCAATATTGTGTATTTCTGATAGAAATGAGGCAGTTTCTTTGAATACCAACTAAACTATAGCGAGATGAAAAATACCACACCATATCTAAGGCTTTATAAAAGATACATAGTCAGAAACTCTCGCCGAGTCGGCAATCTGAAAAACGGATCAACTCGTTTTGACTCGTTGTGCCACAAGGGCCCCCATCCAACGGGGGCCCTTTGAGGTCAGTCTGTCAAACCACAGTGATCCATGCTGCTTAACACTAGGCGTAATTAATTACGCCCATGTTGTGCAGCATCTAACCAACTGACAGTGTCAGTTGGTTGGCCCCTCTTTAGGGGCCACACAATAAAATAAAGAATAGAGGCCTAAGGGAACGTTCACAAGCGTCTCCCCTTCCTACGGGGTGGGTGGGTCTTTGGGTTTAGTGACAAAACAGCGACATGTGAGTAGGAGTTTGCGTGTCAGCTCTCTTTTTTTTCTTTTTTTTTCCAAGTCTACATATTATTTATGATTAAAAAATTTTTTTTAAAAACCCACGATAATATAGTGCGCTGATCAAAAACTGAATAGAAAAATAACCAAAAATAGGTTGGGGAAATCTCTGCTATGTAGCTGATCGGTCGTTGTCACACGGTGCAGAAAATTTACTTTTTTTTTTTTTTTTTTTAGAAAATCTATATTAGGACCACAGACGGGGCACATGTGTCACTTGTCGAATATAAGAGATACCAATGGGCCTTGTCGAATTTAAGAACTAGGTCTTGGCCATTGGCATTGTCTATTTTGAGAAGTAGTCTTGCTCGTCTTGCCCCTTGTCGCCAACTCCCAGCACCCCCTGTGTCTCTTTGTCCATATTGGCTAAAAACAGGACATTGTTGCCTTGGCTATTTTACCCCCCGTCTGGGTATCTTATTACTTAATCACTTCGTCTTGACCCTGTGGGGCAGTGGGTATATGGAATAATCGTGTCCAGGTGTACTCTATCTGACACATAACCGAAGGTTACTGAGTTATGTAATAATACCTGACCTATGAGGCCGCCAGTCAGTTTGCCGTGATTATTTTGACACACTCTCAGTTACTCGTAGGACATCTAATACATAATTAGACTCAGCATCATATAAGACAGTCTCGGCCACGCCGGCTGCATATCGGACCAGGGGGATAGTCTGGCAGCGACTCGCCACCCCGTCCACAAGCTGTGTACAGCACCCCGTTTCTCTTTGTCCATATTGGCTAAAAAACAGGGCATTGTTGACTTGGCTATTTTACCCGTCTGGGTCTTATTATTTAATCACCTCGTCTTGACCCTGTGGGGCAGCGGGTATATGGAATAACCGTGTCCAAGTGTACTCTATCTAACACATAACCAAAGGTTACTGAGTTATGTAATAATAACCGCCCTATAATCCTATGAAGTCGCCAGTCAGTTTGCCGTGATTATTTTGACATACTCTCAGTTACTCGTAGGGTATCTAATACATAATTCGACTCAGCATCATATAAGACAGTCTCGGCCGCGCCAGCCGCATATCGTACCAGAGGGATAGTCTGGCAGCAACCCGCCATCCCGTCCACAATCTGTGTACAGCAGTCTGGACCAGACCACCAACTCTGGGTATAGCATTCGGGATGACTGGAGCAAGACTGGATCTAACCCTTTAATAGTCGCATAGCGCTTTAATGTGCAGTGCCCGTTGTCGTCATAAGCCATGAATGCAGCACTCAGAGTTCCTCACCAGGGCTGCATGCATGCATACACTGGCATATCGACAAAGAGCGTAGCGCATTAACCCTTTCCCTGCTGCTTTAGTATTGAAAAATTGTTCCAAACCACCAGGGGCATTGCAGATGAATATGTCCTACTAAAACCGGCACTACACTACAGATAGTGCCCTGGTACTGCATATATGCAGTATCGGTTTTTGGGTACTAAAATACAGTACTGCATATATGCAGTATCGGTTTTACAGTGGTACTGCATATATGCAGTATCGGCAGGGAAAGGGTTAAAGCACTATGCTACCTTTAGCATTAAAGCGCTGAGGGGTTATTTTTTGATAGTGTAGAACCAATATCTGTCTAATTAAACCCCTTATCAGTCCTGTTTTTTTTTCACATACAAAAGAATTAGGTAATGGCGCTCCGCCATGTATTGGATAACCACTGCAGCGCGACTCTGAAAAGCAGCGGCGGTGAATTTCCATTTAGATCCTGAAAAGGGGGGCGGTCAGATGTCGTCAAGGCTCTGATAAGTAGGGCAGTTCAAATCATATGATTACATTGAGCTAATTTTCTTGCTGAAAGGAATGAATAATTGTATTTGTATAAAATTCACACACACACACACACACACACACACACACACACACACACACACACACACACACACACACACACACACCCGCCCACCCACACACACACCCGCCCACCCGCCCACCCACACACACACACGCACGCACGCACGCACGCACGCACGCACGCACGCACGCACGCGCGCGCGCACGCGCGCACGCACGCACACGCGCACACGCACACGCACACGCACACGCACACGCACACGCACTCGCACTCGCACTCGCACTCGCACTCGCACTCGCACACACACACACACACACACACAGGACACCTGATGATCTCCACACGATGACCGGATTGCCCTTCCTAAAAAAAACAAAACACAAAAAGCCCAACTCGATCTACCTACTCAACAGGGTTTCAGTGTAGAGCGTATTCGGGGTTTTTCTGATGCGTATATTATATTGAGATTGATTTTCAACTTTTGTGATCAGTGGTTGGTCCTTAAAAGGACCGTTTGGTAGAGAGAGAGGGTCGCAGGGACCTTGCTGCTGAAGCGGAGGGCGTGGTCATAACGCGTGGTGGTCCTTCAGCAGCTCCTCCAGCACGGCGGGCGGTAGTCCTTCCTCCATGCAGACTTGCTGCTTGACTCGCTCCACGCACTGGCGGATGAGTTGATCAGCGACGTTCGTGATCAGCTCATCCACCACACCCTCTGCTTCAGCAGCAGTCCGCTGTCTCTCCTCTCTCTGTAGCGAGGCTACGAACTGCTTCTCCACGGCCGCATCGATCATAGATCGAGAAACGGCCACGAAGTTCTGTCTCTCCGCCTCCTCTCTCTGTAGCACGGCTACGAATTCCTTCTCCACGGCCGCATCGATCATAGATCGAGAAACGGCCACGAAGTTCACTCCGTGAGCCATTTTGTCGAACTGACTTCCTAGCCGCCTGAGAGATGCTGACGTCACACTATTTTCGACGACGCTATGACGCGCACGAGGTAGACAGACGACGTCGTTTCACTTCCTTATTTGGAGTTTGGGACCTTGTGACACCGAAGTCATACCGTACGGTCGCGATAAAGCAACTAGTGTTGAAAAGCGCGCCGGTCTTGTATAAGCGCCGGAGTATAAGAGCCTCCAAATGTTTTTTCTCAAGCACTAAAATCGCGACTTTGAATAAGCGCCAGCGCCTGGCTTGTATATAGCTCCTGAGTAAGAACTTCACCGAATTGAAAAGCGCTCCCTCAGAGCCCTTAATCGCGACAGTACGGTACAAATCTGATGTCAACCCGCGCCAAAACCAAAAAGGGTGTTCCGGTCACACGTACCTACGACGAGCGACCTTCAGCTATCACCACGTGAAGAGTTGGAAATAAATTTTGTACGGCAAGAAAACTGAAAACTGATAACGATTCCATTAGATAAGTATTCGGTTCCAATCTATGGCGAGATATTTCCACCAGAGCGATTGATTTATATGTCTGTAAGGTTCAGCTCTCCAACACTCTCCAATATCCGCCGGTGCACGACGGTCGCCGCCCATCATTAGTGACAACTAAACTTCTGCTGGAGAGTGAAAGTTACGTTGAGTCTTGAGGTGCGCAGAGATACTATCTGCCGCAGCCTGATTTTAGTTCCACGCTATTTAGATAACCGCCCCATTTAAAATCTCTCTCTCGATCCTAGAAAAGGAAAAAAAGGCTAGAGTTTATCATGGACGTGTCTCAGTTTTAGTCAAGCCGTAAAGTGAAGAACCCGAGCTTGTACATATACCCACGTGAGGAGTGACATAGCGGGGCGTTCATAGTCAAGTCTATAGTCAAGGTCAAGTTCCACTCTCTAAACAGAGCTTTAGCGACTCTGTCATCTAGACTAGACCGCGCGCGCGATTTTTTTTGCTGAAGCAGCTAATCGATGGAAACGTAGAGAAGACGTACTCGATCAAAAACTGCTTCAGAGGCTTGTTATCAGGTATTATCAGTTAAATCAAAATATTTCAAAACATCCAGAAAAGCAGAATGTCATGTCCTACGGGCTACAGCCGGGCACTGACGAGCAGACGCCGCTGACGTCATTTCAATCAGGTCGCAGCGCTTTTTAGACACCTTTTCTGTAGGACCCGTCTCATACCTTAGTATATAATACCGTAAACGCCGGGTGATTAGTATATGATCACATTGACAGTCGCGGATCCACGAAGAGGCTGGATAAGCCACGAGCAGACCCGCGACTGCAATGTGACATAATCTTACCATGCGCTTTTGTTTTGTTTTTGTTTCTATTTACAACAGCAAACATTTCAACAGCCTATTGTTTTTTTAAAATGATGAAAAATCGGCCCAAAAAAAAAGTAAACATTTTAGAGCTAAATTTGTGGAGGATAGCCGGACATGCTGATGTCACTAGACCCCTAAATTCGATATGGTGACATGGTCATTTTCTTAAAAATCGATAGGACGACACGGACACGGACATCTAAGTGACATGGGCCATGGGGCATTTCTTGAGTCCGACATGTGACATGGTCCATAGTGACATGAGGAAAAAAAAATGTTCGAAGAGTGCATCAGAAAAAGTACCATTTCAAACCTAAGCATTTCGCCAAATTTTTTTTTTTTTTTTTTCTTGGATGGTACCCGGCTTTGCGGTGTCTGGGTCCTTAAAAATGTACCAGAATGCTCAAATTCGGGTTCTAAATATTTTCAAAAAACGTTTTCTCCCTTAGTGACGTGTGACACGGGCATTTCTTAAATTCGACATACGGCTGCATGGGGAGGACCCACCCGTCAAGGGCCCCATGATGACTCATACCCGCCGCGTTCAGTCAATCAACCGAGATCTTTTTCTGTGGTGGTGTAGAAGGATCTCCCCCCTGAGGTTACAAAGTCACCTCTTTATTTAAGGGGCTACGAGCCGCAAAGTCGCTTTCGCAAAGTCGCAAGAAATATTCAAGTCAAAAAGTCAAATTCATCAACTATCAGTACAGTCGTTTGAAAGTCATCAAGTCACCGAAAAACTCCTCTACAGTCACCTCCGACTCGCCTCCTCCCTACCCCCCTAAAGGGGGGGTAGGGAGGAAGCGATTCCCTAGAGATCAGATAATTTTTTTTTTTTTCTCCCGAGCAGACCCCAAAGGCCCCCCCTCCCCCCCAAGTGCCCGCCCACCCCATAAATAGTGCCCCCCCTCCCCCCCTCCCCTCCCCATGCATCTTAAAGTGCCCCCCTCCCCCCCTCCCCTCCCCTCCCCCCTTATAGAAGCCTCCCATTAGCTAGTCCAAGTCATGTGACCAAAAAGGGAGCGTAGTCTGTCTATTGTCTATATTATGCAAATGAGGGAGGGGGTCAGGTCACGTGACCAAGGGGGTGTGGCCTATTTTCCAAATAAAGAGCGCTTCCAGTCACGTGACCAAAAGGGTGTGGTCCTATTATGCAAATGAGGGGGTCACGTGACCCATTATTATGCAAATGAGGGAGTCACGTGACCAAATGGAAGCCACTGATTGGCTGGTGATCAAAGGGGCGTAGTCTACTATGCAAATGAGGGGGTCACGTGATCAAGGGGGCATGGCCTATTATGCAAATGAGGGGGTCACGTGACCAAATGGTGGCCCCTGATTGGCTGGTGATCAAGGGGGCGTGGCCTATTACGTAATTATGCAAATGAGGGGGCGTGGCCTATTACGTAATTATGCAAATGAGGGGGTCACGTGACCAAATGGAGGCCTCTGATTGGCTGCAGGTCGATTGAGTAATAAACAGTAGTTAACTATAGTCCCGTTCCGATACATACTATACTACTCCCCTCTAATACGACCACCCCACCCTCCGACCACTAAAATTTCAGTCCCAAGGTATGTTTTTCTCCCTCTATTGTGACCACTGTGTCCAAGTGATATTTGAAATCCCCCAACATTACTTATTCACTTGACTAGTGGTCGCACATCAGAGAGGGCAAGAGTCCCCCCCCCCCCCTCTCCTCCGCCGCTATTCACTCACCTGACTAGTGGTTGGAAATCAGAGGCCCTAATTTTCAAATATAATCACCCAAACCCCCCTACTGCGACCACCTCGCCATTGCGACCACTTTTAGAAAGTCCCAAGGGTGGTCGCAATAGAGGGAGTTGACTGTACTTACACGGTAGTGGGAGGTGGATTATAGACAGGGGGAGGTAGGCAGCAGGAGGTGGGTGGATGGGTCAGAGTGTTTTTTCTTGCTTAGTAAAATTATTCGGTCATTCATCAATAAAAGAAAAGTATCTCTCTCCATATAAAAAACTAGCTCTTTTCTCTGAATCAGTGTATTACTAAACGCCCTATATTGTCACCAGTCTGTGTTACCCTGAAGACATGCGAATTGGCCCTCAGTACCTAGGCCTACTCACTGTAGGGCCAAGTCATGGGGACCACTTCAGACAGAAGCAATGGTGGCCTGTCCTGTGATGTCATAACCCCCGGTTAGCTGCTCTACCTACTGGCCAAGGGCCTGTACTAAAGGTTCTCAACTTAGCACAAGCGGTGCTGTGATCAATGGCCAGGTGCCCTATATGAAAGCATTGAGAATTAATTATGATTACCGTATTCGACGTAATAAGCGCCCTGGGCGCTTAAAATATTATTTTAAGTGAAAAAATCTGCCTCAAACATTCATTCTAATAAGCGCCCCCCCATGGCTGTCATATACAGACCTCAGTGGCATCTAGAAGGCTTCTTACACCCTTATTACTTCACACTTGGCTTGACCTTAACACCTGCACAGGTGTGAAATGCTCCATGTTACACACAGGTGAGGAAATCGGTAACAAAATTGCAGAAACACATTAAAAAAATCTGGGGGGAAATCTGAAAAAAGGGGGAGGGCGCTTATTAGGGGGAGGGCGCTTATTACCTCGAATACGGTATTCAATATAAAAAAAAGAAAAAACTGTGTATGAATCCGCTCTAAATAACCCCCCTGTTTTCTCCCCATTACAGCTGCAGATGCTGGGGTATGACGTCAGCTGGGCCGCCTTTAACATCATCGAGGTGATGAGCGCGCAGAAATTCACCTTCAAGGTAAGACATTGAACACAACTAGAATTAGAATCTTGATCTTTATATGTGTGGTTGAATCAATTGATTTTAACTTTTTATAAACAAGTAGAATTCAGCCCAAAGTGCAGTGGATTTTGCTAGTAATTTTGGCGACCGATATACTTTAACACAGTGTAGCGGGCACGTATCGCTCGGGGAAGCCCGAGCGTGCGTGGAGAGCGCATTGCCCACCTGTGGTGGCTCAAGTACCGTAGCAGAGCAGTGAGAAGCAGCTGGCCCTGTGGTGTAGCGGTAGCATTCTCAACTCCGGAGCTCCCCGTGGGGCTCGACGTTTTCACTGACCTGTTACAACAGTTTGTACATGTTTGGGAAGATAATATTGTAGCAGCTTCAAAGATAGACTCTCCAAAAAATAGTTGTTACTCATCACTGAGGACTGAGAAATATGAGGGAGGCTTCTTTTTTTTACTCGCGGAATAGTGTTTGTTTTTCATGGCCAAAATTTACTTTTCATTGGTTAAGAATTAACTGATCTTTAAAAGTAGAGAAAATGTAAGTTATTTCTATACAACCGCATTGCTGGCATTAGGGAGTGGTCATTTTTTAACAGCAGGGGGGGGTTGGTGGATTTTCGCGCCAGCGGGTCAGAATTATTTTGGTCCCCCCGCGAGAGGGGTCGAAATTTTTTCAGTCCCCCCCCTCCAGGCAGGTTGAAATTGAGTGTGGCCGACCCCTTTGAGCTATAGTAATGCGCGGGCTTTTCCGCTAAAAAGGGGTGTATTTTTTTTGGTCCCCCCCTCAGGAGGGGTCCAAATTTTTTCGGTCCCCCCCTTCAAGGGGTCCACATTTTTTTGGTCCCCCCCCCAAATCGACCAACCCCCCCCTGTTGTTAAAAAATGACCACTCCCTTATTATTAGCTTTAATTTTATTCCAAATATGCCAATATTTGTCCATTTGTATCAAAAATTGGCCAAAAAAGAAAAAAACTAACGCCCCCAATGAGACCACCATTTCATCCTCTGAGAAAAAAAAATACCGTAAAACCTTGCATATAAACCCGGCTAGTACGCAAATCAGATCGCTGGTGCGGCTTATAGGATCAGCACAAAGTCTAGGTGTGGCTAATACGCGAGTTAGTCTTATATGCGAGGTTTTACTTCAAAGATAACATCTCCAAAAAATAAAGAGAAGAAAAAGAAAAAAATCTTGAATAACAATACCATGTTTCTCGCCCACAGCGGGTGGGTTACCTGGCGGCCTCCCAGAGCTTCCACGAGGGTACGGACGTGTTGATGCTGACCACCAACATGATCCGTAAGGACCTGGGCAGTCAGAGTATGTACGACGCGGGGGTCGCCCTCAGCGGCCTCTCCTGCTTCCTCACCGCCGACCTCGCACGCGACCTCGCCAACGACATCATGACCCTGGTAAGGACAAAAATAAAAAATAAAAAAGGAATGACTTTTGTTTTAAGGCGAAAAAATAGTATGTTTTGGTATCCCGACTGACCCTAAATTTCTGGGACCGAGCCTAATTTTTTTATTGAATATTTAAACAATTTTGAAACAATTTCATGTTATTTTTTGCATTTTTTTTAATACAACTGAATTTTGAGTATTTTTGAGGTAAAGTAAAATTCGTCTTAAGCTTTAAAAAACGCCAAAAAAAAACAAACTGAAATTTTATATAATACATTTAGTATTTAACAGTACAATTTTGTACAGTATAGAGCACTATAGTGGCGACCACCCGATAGTGGTTCCAATGCTAACTCCGCTATCCGTGTTTCAGATGACGTCGACCAAGCCGTACCTCCGTAAGAAGGCAGTGCTCATCATGTACAAAGTGTTCCTCAAGTTCCCCGAGGCTCTGCGCCCGGCCTTCCCCAGACTCAAGGAGAAACTGGAGGACCCTGACCCAGGTAACTACGGCCCCCTCCTACTTATAACTTATATACAGAGGACAGGGGCTCTGCGTGAGTGAGTCACTATATAGCAGGGATGAAAGTCTTCAAGTTTTCCCCTGAAATCAAGTTTTTTTTTTAAATCAAAAAAATATAATCGGGATTAGGATATATTTGATAATCACTCAATATAAACTCAAACAAACTTATTTTGTTTGTGTAATCCTATGATAACACAGCAGAATCATCACTGGTTCATCCTCAGTGGTCCTACCCATACACAGACAGGCTACACCACACTGATCTCAGTGTCAAGTTTTTCTCAGCCAATTTCAAGTTAACTTGAGAAACCTTGAAGCCCTCTCTCTCCTCTATAGTCCTATGCATTTACACTCTTCACATGAGGCTTAGCCACTGAAACTAAGGTGCTATGCATGGAGAGTGTATGGACAGATTTCTCATTCTCCTCAGCAAGAGATAACGTCCATGATCACATGGACATGACAAATGCTTCTCCTCAGCAGGAGATGACGTCCAGGAGAATATAGACATGACAAATCCTGCTGCACAGCACTAGATATATGTGTCTATAGGTGCATAAACATTCATATGCTCTCTAATTTAGTTATGAGGTATGTTATATCTTCAAGTTTTTTTGACATAGTCGACTTTCATCCCTGATATAGGCATTATTATTTCCATTGTCCAAAGCTAATGCTGGGTACACATTTTTGGTGAAATTTTCTCCCCCTCAACCAGCCAAATGTCTAACGCTCTACGATGGTGACAGTGTCACCAAGGCAGTAAATGCCTCGAGCCCTAAGCGGGAGGGGAGTATTTTTCTGCAAACGATTTTAACACTTACGCAGCAACTCACATTTATCATACCTAACTTACGCTCACCGTAGGAGAGGCTGCTCCATGGACCGCATCTACATACAGCCATGTATGTAATATACAGTCAGGACATTTCTCTCAGCCAACTGTGATGTAATGACACATATTGCCTTTCCCCTGTAGGTGTCCAGTCTGCTGCGGTGAATGTGATCTGTGAGTTGGCACGTAAGAACCCCAAGAACTACCTGTCTCTCGCGCCGCTCTTCTTCAAACTCATGACAAGCTCCACCAACAACTGGGTGCTCATCAAGATCATTAAGCTGGTAAGTACTCATGGTAGTCCTCTAACCCTTTGAGGACGAATGTCTTTTTTTTTTTTAAGGTTTTTATTGGTACATTCAAAATACGTAGTAAATATGAAATGTATTAATAACCAGCATATTGGCGCATTGCCTTCCCTCCGCTGGCACCCCTAATGAGAACATTGTTTACAATTATGTCGTAAACATATACAGTATGACGTGCATTTGGATTTCTAGTCATATGTTGTATCTATGATTGGGTATGTCTCTTACATTGTATAAAGGAGATTACATTGTAATGATGAGATGAAATGAGTAATGAAAGAGTTATACAATTTTTCTAAGATGAAAAACATTCAGTACTAAAAGTTCTACATAAAACAATTAGCGTAGTCCTTCTTAATGGCAATTTTTTCATTAAAAGATGATATTTGTCATCATGATGCACCAATGCAGCCCCGGCTAGTAACTCGCTGGTGCTGCATTGGTGCATCATGTCGACCCTTTGGGAGTGTCTCAACCCCATAGACTCAGCATGATGCTTGAATGCAGCACTGGCGAGTTGCTCACCAGGGTTGCATTCATGCATCGTGACAACCAAGGAGATGATAATCATAATTCAAATCTTCATGGTCGTTTGCCATCATACCTTGAGGCACCACATGATTATCAGATACTGAATATTCAAAACCCTATGGGGCTAGCCTCTTCATTCTGTGCATCCAGTTGTACTCAATTTTGCAAATTACTTAGCATTTTCACAAAAAAAAAATGCCACTTTTCCTTCTTTTGCATGAACTCTTTATTTTTCAATGGAGTTTTTGTAATAGATTATGTTAATTTCTTAAAAATGGTTCAACAGGATCTCAGATTGATAACCATAGTGACCTATTTGTGTGTTTGTTCCTCAGTTTGGTGCGTTAACTCCACTGGAGCCTCGACTTGGGAAGAAGTTGATCGAGCCGCTCACTAACCTAATACACAGGTATGTATTACTCCCTACCTGACACACTACAATAAACACACATTAGCTTGCAGTTCTAGGGTCACCCACCCATTAATGTTCAGCCTTTTAATTTCATAGTCTACTTATCTCCCCAAGATAGATTTGCATTTGATACATTTAATGTCTGTCACTGTTTATAAAGTATTTCTAAAGTGATAACTATTTGGGAAGTTTATTTGAGTCTTTAATACCATTATTATTTGGGTCTGATATTAGCCGAGGGTAGCCGCCCTTGTGTTGTGCCTTCTCCCTTTAATATAGCTTCGACATAAGATGTGTGCCAGCCAGGAATTTGTACCCTCAAGAGCCCTCCGTAAAGGGACCCCCTTACACCGGCTTATCTAGAGCGAGGGCCTGGAGATTTATAAGTGTTAAAACAGGCAGTGAATTAAAAACAACAATAAATGCTAGAAAATGGCAATGAATTTCAGGAGGCCCTGAGATCTGGAGGCCCTTTTAAAGGTGTCCCAGCCAACTAGTTCTTTGTCCAGAATCCAGAATAATATTTTTTTCTGGATAGCATATGAGGGCTCACATCAAGAACCTCTGGGGCTATGAGGGTGCAAATTCCCAATGGCAGAGGGACGTTGTACCGGCTCATGCAGTTTCTCTCTAGCCTATTCCTTCATATATCTCACTACTGTATTGCCGATACGGCCTGTCCTATATTGGCGGGTGGCTGCCATGATGTGTGTGCCATGCCTGACTTGCCAATGTCGACCACCACTACCATTGTTATATCATCATCTTTACGACTACGGTGTTACATTGTACCATCATCATTACGACTATAGTCTGATGTGTCTTCTCTATCCTACCCCCGCTGCGTGCAGTGGAGGGAATGTAGCTAACGGGTATGTCCTTCTACCCTCCACTGCCTGCAGTGAGGGCCTCTCAACCAATCAAAATCCCTCTCCTACTCCTTAACCCTGCTTAATTTTTGTTACCCACCCACCATCACCTTTATTGTTGTTTTTTTAACGTTCGGTTTTGTTTTGATTAATTAATTAACCCCGCATGATTCCTTCCCCCAGAGATGCCACTTTTATTTCATTTTCCAGAAAATTCAGACTTTAGGGCCTTAGGAAAAAATGTTGTTTTAATTTTCTACAAGAAAATTGACAAAAATTGTATATTTTGGGGTTCGGTACCTAACAAGTGGCATCTCTGTTCCTCCCTCCTCGCCTTCAACCCAGCATTGTTTGTCAAAATATCCGTCTGTGTATGCCGCATTAATGACTATTATACATCATACCATTCTACACGTAAGCATGGCAAGAATACCTCAAGAGTAATCGTGTTTTGGATTTACGTTAAAATCTCCGGTTTTTACGGTGTCTTTCTAATCATTATGTAAGGTTAATTAATTTTAGTGTTAATTAAAAATTGAAGTAAATTTTGTCAATGGTGGTGAGAATTGCTTCAGATATGCATATATATATCTCTGTTCATTGGAGCCTTGTTTCACTATATGTGTACTATGTTTAGCTATTGTGTTACTATTTAACATTCACTGGCATATGCCATGGATTCGAATTTTTGCGATTGTTATTTGAAACAATAGATTGGAAATAACCCTATTTTCATTGCCACCACCCAATTTTGAGATTAGTGTTCTTAAAAGATTAAGAACAAAGGAGCTGAGGGTATATTTTGAAAAAGTATCCCTTGCGTGTTAAGGGCCCCTCTGTCGTCACGATGCATGAATGAAGCCCTAGCGAATAACTTACCAGGGTTGCATGAATGCATCAAGACGACTTAGTTGATACACATCGGAGGAGTTCGCATCACTCATCAATTGGAAGTTAGTCACCAGCGCTCCGTTAGTACTGTAACTTAATGTAAATTGAAAAGGAAACTTAGTGACTTACCATTTTGACTTCCTCCTTTCCATTCCCCCTCATAAAATAGAAGGTAAAGTGACAAAATTGGAAATAAGGCACAACATTTATTTCCAGCAGTATAAAAGAGTGATATCTTATAGTATACTTTCAATCGCACCAGGACAACTACAATTATTAGAGATTTAGTTTACGTCTCGTAATAATTTGTTTACCGATATAGTTTTAGCATTTACCTTAGTTATCCTGACAGTACAAAATGATCTTCCATATCTGAAGTATCTCAGCCTGGGTTTGCATTTACTGGAAAACTGTAGTTGAAATTGAATCAGAGGAGCATTTGATGATCAGTATGTTCTATAAGTGGTATTAAATGTAAAGATATGTGGGTGGGGGTGAGGGAGATAATTTGCAGCATTCCTAGTGCTTGGTATATTTCCTGTAACATATTTATTTAAAGGAAGGCTTGAAAGCATAAGTTCTCGGGTCACGCTCTTCAAATAGAATCTAGAAGTTCAACTCGCTGATCTTACTTCAAAATTTTCCTGCTTTATCTCTCATCTATCTGACCTTGACCTTCTGAGTGTTCTACAAGGCTCCTATTGAGTGCCCCTCTGTAATGCCCCTAAGTAGTGAGGAGGAATAGAGGTAGCGAGAACTGTGCATGAATAGGAAGCATCCTTGAGATGCATATGCGATTGCGAAGTACCCCTGTGGTATTCTCAAGTCAAGCATAGAACTGGTATGACTAGCCGTTACGACAAACTATTTTGTAAGTTAGTCGTGAAATGATCGAGTAGCGCATGACAAAAAGTAATAGCATCTTTTGAGACTTGGTTGCATCCATATAGACTATGTTAGGTACCAGCATCAACATAGCATAGGATGAGTCAGCATTATTGGGGTTCTTGGAGGCTTCATCAGATCATTATTATCATAACACCTATTATGTAATACCCCTCTACCTGACAGTTATACTGGTATCGTTCCCATTCTCTACCGCTCTTATCATAAGTCGTAAATATATTTTGAGTATACGTAACTAACTCTGGAATTGAACTGGAGTTTTGAAATGTGGGATGTATCGTAATTTATTTAATTATTCACAAGTTGGGATATCAGCTACTATCAGTTACTTAAAAAATGATATATAAGCATTTAAGGCACAAGGAATGACAAATGTACATTTAGGAAGTAATGAACATTTTAGAATAACACTTATTTTACAAGTTTTGAATAAGTACCGGGCTAAGTCACATTATTAGGTGTGAAAAATTAGTAGTATCACCACCTGGTGGACTAGACACAAGAATTAAGTTTACCGGTATTTATAATAATTGATATTTTTTAAAACAAGTTATAAAGAAAATTACAATATTATGGCATACGCTTTACTCGTTGTAGATGGTATCCCAACTGTAAACGAAAATTAATTGTGGTGCCTGGATTTTTATTTTGCGGGTGTAAAAGTTTGTCGTCGCTGTGTTCTGTTGGCTCGTGTATGTGTAATGTGTTGTTTGTTGTTGTGGTTTGTGTGCGGCCTGTCGTTGTGTGGGGACTACCGTTATTATGATGATATATATAATTATCGCCCCGTTGTATAAAACATGGACATTATTTTTCCTGTTTTGATTTTGCAGCACATCGGCCATGTCTCTATTATACGAGTGCATCAACACTGTGATAGCCGGTAAGTTGATGATTTGTACATATTTATTTATATCTTATATTATATTATATCACCAATGTAAAATTTTAACATCTCTTCATTGTGATAAGACATTTTCTTCAACTTGGCATGAGACATTTTTGTGTTGGTAATATTTGGAATATTATTTCACCTTCGATTAGTCGGGAGTATTTGGTGGTGAGGCCCTCTACTGCCAGAAGAAAGAAATTTCTGTTGCAATATAAGAAAGATAACATAATATGTATCTAATTTCCATGTATCATATTTGTTAACATTAGATTTGATGTTCATCATTAGTAAGCAAACATGCTGATACATTTTATTTTATTTTCATTGCTTTGCTTTTATTATTATGTGGTTGTCAAATGTTAAAGAAAATCATCATTATCCGTAAAAAAGAAAACGAAAAGTTTTTAAAAGTCCCTTTCCCATAGCGCTTTGGGCCTCAAGTTGATTTGGTAGTACATAGTATGCAGTAGTTCACCCCTACAACTACTCATGCAAAAATGCACATAGATTAGCAGGCATGGTTTCTTTTCTATATCTTCCCATCTTTCCTTGTCCTACGATTCAGTAAATCAGTTATTGACTGCATTTCAGCTGCAGTAGTTAATCACTACTCAGATTAATCACTGTCAATCTCAAAGAGTGCAAGTAGAATATGCATTCATTCAATCTGTAATGAACATTTTAATTTGTAAGAAATTTTGTACGCGATTAGTAAATCAAGTAAAGCCGTGCCAGTCTTTGTGCCTTATCGTGTATTGTCAACAACTTTTTTATAAGGTTTTTTGAAAAAATACCTGTAAATTACAAACATCAGAGATATATGTTCTAAACAATATATGACTGGAACCTAGCTATTCCTCTATATTTCCCTTCCATCGCCCTGCATGTTCATAAAATGTATATATATATACATTTTGAATATCAAATATAAATTTCTACATACTGTAAAACCGCGGCTTTAAAAGAAAATTGGGAGGGGGGGTTTCTCTGGACAAGATGGCCGGGGCTTTACGGTGGTTATTTTTCGACAGCTCTCTCTTTATGCATGCTATTCAATTGTTGCACGTATGATAGAAATCTTTTCATCTGACCGTCACTGTTTCTACACCAAACACGCACCTTTATCTATTGAGACCCTTTTCCCTTGCTCTAAGTTAAATGCAGCATATTGCTGTAATGCACTATGCCCTTGATCAACATGACATATGAATTCAGTGCCGGCAAGTTACTCGTCTTGTCAGGGCTGCATTCAGGCATCATAAACAGCAACTGGGCATATTGTACTCTGCTGCCTTAACAGAGTCAAGACTACTTCTTCCAGGGATGAAAGTTTTCAAGTTTTTCCTTGATTTCAAGGTGTTTTTTTCAATGGTGCGAAGACCTATACTCTATTATAGAGAGCTTTAATTCAGGGCCTCAATTTGAAAATATTAAATGTTTTTTCAAAATTGTTTAGACTAGTCACTTTCATCCCTGTTTTTCTATAAAGGGCCTTATTCCTTGCTCTATGTGTTAGCTGTTGTGCCCATTGTTTGTCGGGACCCTTGATTAGCGGCTTGTCTTCCCGCTATAAGTGTATGCTGGGGTCATGATGAGTGATTGTTGCCCCCCGCTCACCACTACCACCACCACCACCGTCATCGTGGGTCTAACACAGCGTTAATGATGGTTTTCTTTTTCTCTCCTTACTTACAGTACTTATTTCTATATCTTCAGGGATTCCCAACCACTCAGCATCCATCCAGGTACATAATGTGTTTGTATATTCCTCCTCCTATACTACTACTACTACTGCTGCTACAGCTGCTCTGTACTTGTAATACTTAATAATGCCAGGTGCTTCTAACTTTGTAAGTGCCTTTAGCAGACAGGGAGAGAGTACGACACGCACACAGCCACAGGAGTCTACACGACCAGCCTCTGTCCGCCAGCCTCTGTCCGGCGCGAGTGGAACCGGGTCGCAAGCCACTGATCCTACCCACTGGTGTTCAGAAAGAGGGTCGCAAACCACCTACCCACTGGTGAAAAGAGTCTCCACCACCGGTCCCGAACCACTAGTGGAAGGCTCTTCTGCCTAATCCACTGGTGAAAATGGGGGTCACAAAAACACAGATCCCCACACGCTGGTGAAAAGGGGGTCAACGGGACAAGAAACAAGATGTTCTGTTCCTCCTTGGGTGGGGGTTGGCATAACATACAGACATGGTAAATCACAGCTGTTTCCCCCTCTCCTATAAACTACTGTATGTTTTTTTTTGTAGGACCATTTGATCATTGGACAGATGCAGCGGTAATAGACCCATATCTTATATACATATATATATTTTTTATTCGTTCTGTGCACAAATAAGAAAAAAAAAGATGGATGAGGCTCTATGTACTTGTTTTAATTTGTCTTCATTTTTATTATCATTAAAAAGGACTGATTCTTTCTGGTAGATTTTATCGCACAGATTCAATGTGTTATGTTCTAGGCGGATTTTCCTTTATCCGGTCAGTTCCAGTGCTTCTGCCGTTGATTTCTTTCGGTCGATGTGAGTTTTTGAAGACGTTGTCTCTCGCGGACATGAATGTAGCATCCTCCTTTGGTTTTCTGTGAGTCGGAGACCTCGTGCCTGACATGGAGAGGTTCTCGTGTTATACCACTGCCGTTGTACTAGTCTCCTCCTGTATAAGTGCCGCTAAACCCTACCAGGTCTGCAGCTCTCGGGTATTGGGGGCCCTGGACGCAGGGGCCCCGGAACCAGGGGCCTTTGGAACCAGGGCCCTGGGAACAGGGACCTCCTGAACCAGGACCCTGTGAACAGGTGCCTCCTGAAACTAGGGCCCTGGAAACGGGGATCTCCTGAACCTAGGGCCCTGGAAACGGGGATCTCCTGAACCAGGGGCCTATTGAACCAGGGCCCTTGGAACAGGGACCTCCTTAACCAGGGCCCTTGAAACAGAGGACTCTTGAGCCAGTGCCCTAAGAATAGGGACCTCCTGAAACGAGGACCTAGGAACAGGGACCTCCTGAAACGAGGGCCCTGGGAACAGAGGTTCCTCAACAGAGGAATCCTGAACCAGGGCCTTTTGAACAGGAGCCCACTGAATCAGGACTCTAGTAAAAATGGTCTCCTGTTCGAAAGGCCCCTGTTCCAAGAGCTGTGTAGCTTGGGGGCCATGGTTCAGAGCTCCCCATACCCAAGGGCCCAAAGACCTGGTAGCCTAAAGCCTGGCTGGCTACATTGGGAAATTCAACCATGACTTAACCGGACTAGACTAGATGCAACGTGCATGAAGCAATTAGTCGGCATCTCTTGGAAGATTATCCATCCAGTCCTCACTGTTTGAATCATTGCCAAAGTTTGGTGATTTTCCTGTCCGTATCAGCAGTCCCACCAAATCTAGTTCAGCTGAGTCCGGTGAGGGTTTCCCACTGTAACAAGCCCGGATATATGCTACTCCATAGACCGTTGTGGTTGTGGCCAAGCGCTTTGTCATTTTTCTTTCTTTTTCAAGAGTAAACGAGCAAAATTGAAATACTGTAAATCATTTTGCATGAGTCATTTTCATGTTGTCAACGTCGTTCAGTGGTAATACATTACCGACTGTAATCCAGTCGTGGTTCAAATCAAATGCAAATTGTATCCGCTAATATTGAAATGAATATCAACTTTTGTAAACAGAAATTCAAGAGTATTGGTGATAATAGGATATTAATCCAGGATACCATAACTGTTTGAGGACAGCATAGTGCTTTAAGGTGCTATACCCTTGATTGTCATGATGCACTGATCCAGAGGCAGTGAGTTACTCGCCAGCATGCATTGGTGCATCATGACGTCCCTTCGGGAGTGTATCAGCCCTCGTTCGGTCAACATAATGCATGAATTCAGCACTGGTGTCGTTCTGACTTATCGGGGCTGCAATCAGTCATTCTGACGACAAAAGGCATAGCACATTAAAGCACTATGCTGCCCTTAAAGGGTTTACCAAGCGCCATTATGATCTGGTTCTCTCACACTTTGCACCAAGACCTGTCCATGCTTTACTGACAAGGCTCTGTGCTAGCCACTTTCCTCATCTCTACTCTCTACTGTCTTTAGTCTTTATTTCTGATGCTGTCACTGGTAAATGAATTGCAAATGTCTCAGTTGTTAGGATGCTTGAAGGCTTCCATTTCGCGACATATTGAATTTATATGCTTTTGGTTTCTTTTCATTAACATCTCATGGTCAGTTTAAGTTGTCACCAATACTGGATCCTTATCATTGTGTTTTTATGGCACGACTAACCTTTGAGCACCTGGCAGTAGACAAAGAGGGGGAAGCAGAGGTGAAATATCATGATTATCATAAATTGTATCTATACGTATGACATATAATTATATAGTATTGGAGCCATAGTATTTGAGCCATAGAATTTGAATCTCCTGTACTAGGGCCCCTAGTACAGGGCCTCCTGAACCAGAGCCTTCTGAATCAGGCCTTCTTGAACAAGGGCCCCATGAACCGGGGCCTCCTGAACCAGGGTCCCCTGAGCCAGAGCCTCCTGAACCAGGGCCTCTTAAACCAGGGCCTCTTGAACCAGGACCTCCTAGACCAGGGCCCCTTGTACCAAGGCCTTCTGAACCAGGGCTTCCTGAACCAGGGTCCCCTAAACCGGGCCCCCCCCTGCACTACATTCTTCTGGACCAGGGCCTCTTGAACCAGGGCTTCTTGAATAAGGACCTCCTGAGTCAGTGACCCTGGGACAGGGCCTCCTGAACTAGGGCCTCCTGAACCAGTGGTCTCTTGAACCAAGACCCCTTTTACAAGCCCTGACAACCAAAGTGCTGAAGAGGACCCTGGGTCTGAAGGCTCTGGTTCTGTGAGGTTCTCAGTGTGGATACTACGACATGTACACCAACGCCCAATCAGAAAGGTGGATGCTGCATCAGCGGGTGGAGAACGGGTCGGTGGCGCCCCCTGGCTGTGTGCGGCCGTACCACAGGAAACTGTAGTTATAACTAATAACCGGTAACCATAGCAACATATGTAACCATAGGTGTAAACATTAGGAGTGAGGTGTTAATGCTTTGTTTATTTGTTAATGGTTTTATCGGGAATGGTTTTACTGCTCAGGAGAGACTGGGAATGCTTCGGGGTGTTGGCTGTGGTATTATAAATAACCCTGTACGGGTAGCATGGTGTTTTAATGTAACGTGACCATTTGTTGTCATAATGCATGAATGCCTCCCTGACAAGTAACTCACCGATGCTGCAACCATGCATCATGCTGACCCTTGAAGAGTTGGCACAATGCACTGAAGCAGCATTGGTGAGTAACTTGCAGATGCTGCACTAATGCATCATGACAATGAATAAGCAGGAAGGCATCATACCGTCCTTGGAGGGTTATTGTTGATACACTGCTTTGGGTACTCGGCAGAGTGCGGCCGCCACAGGTTTTAACAAGAGCTCAGCTTGGTGAATGAGTTGGCTATAATGGGTCACCATGGGAAGGTGTGCAACTAAATGTCTGTGGTCATCTTTGCACCTGCTAATAAACTCTACAAAGAGGTAATGTCCACAACAGCCACCAGGGTATGCAGAAAGGCCACCGCAAACGGCGTGTTTCGATCAGCTGTCTCAATCATCTGATCCAATCAGAGCATATCAGACATCAGTGGGAGTCCCACAAACGGCGCTTCTCCTTGCTTACTGTTCGACATATCTGATTGAGACATGCTGTTTGCAGAGGCCTTTAGCACCATCTATTGCATGTTGTGGACACTGTCTCTTTGGAGAGTCTATTGGGAGGTGGACCGCAGTTGTTTGGTAGCGCACCTTCCCATGGTACCCTATAGCCTACTCACTCACCAAGCCGAGGTCTTGTTAAACCCTGTGGTGGCCGCAGTAGCCTGACAGCCCACAGATTGCTGACGTTGGCTGTGACACGTCTGTCCGTCGTCCTCTCTCTACATACACACAACCCCCTCACCCTCATGCTCATACTTCCCACTGCTTAAAACAGTCTTAAAATGATCAAATTCTTTCAAATTTTGCCCCTTTTCTAAATAAATTCAAGTCAAGTACTGCTCTTTCCTGAAGAAATTAAGACTACTGTTCAAGCAGATGCCTCTAGTAGCAAGGATTTAAAAACTCAACATTTTGGATTTTACAGGGCATTTGGGCTCTTCATGCAGTAAGTTTAAGCCAGCGATTAAAAAAAGTCTGGTGGATTTGGATGAAAAGTTAAATAACAAAAAAGCTTTTTGTGTATTTCGCTGTCCTGCGTTTTGGCCGCAAATGACTTAAGGTGCCTTCCTTCCTACTCCCTTTGACTCCCCATACAAGGAGGTAACTTCAGAGTAGACATAGACTGGACCGAATTGATAGATTTCATTACAAAGCAATAGAAATTATTAACAGAAAAGTGAATAGAAAAATGCATTTGGTTTTGCAGTAATCATATGGTTTTAATCATTTTTTGCACAAGCAGGTATGGTAGAAAAGTAAATGCACTGACATGAAAAGTAATAGAAAGTACTTAGTAAGCATTAATTTTTCTGGAAAAAAAGTTTTAAAAAGTGAATGAATTAGCAGTGTTAGAAGTATGGGCTGAGGTGTATCGGGTTTCTGTTGTATGTACCAATGTGTGACAGTGCATAACGCGCTAATTACGTAGAAGTGGAATGGAGCTAGGCACCGGCAGTAGTCCAACTACGCTATGTATCCCCCATAAGTCACTTAATGAGAGCTATGCTGCACAAGATATACCCACAATGATATAATGTCTCTGATATTCTATAGTACATTCTCTAAAAAATAATTTTTGTGGTTTTAAAACTTTTGTGGTATTGAATTTTAGTAGAGGTGGAGGTTACTAAAAATAATTATTTAGACATTGAAAGCAATTACTGGTGGTAATTTTCAAACTACTTAACAATACTGTAAGTGATTTTGAAACTAAAAAATGTCCTTTTTGAATGCATTGTTTCATTATAAGCTATAAGGAGAGGCCGAAGGAATTAATACGCTTTCCTTCCTGAGGCATTATACCCAGCATAATACCAGCTTATGTTCTGCTACAGTTTTAAGTGTCTTGCCCCGTTAACTGCTAGAGTGCTAAGTCCGCGTCTGTATGTCGGGTGCCTCAGGGTGTTTGTCTTAACGCTTATACGTCTTCGTTTCAGCTTTGTGTCCAAAAGTTGCGGATACTGATCGAGGATTCCGACCAAAACTGTAAGTACTGTATTCAAAGAAATTGGGTGCTTATGAAATTATTTTGATAGCATTTTAGTAGTTAAGAATTTAACTGTCTCCAAAACCTGCAGTGCAAAATAATTTTGGAAGCATTATTTATCACACATAGTGATCTTCAGCAGCAAACCTTTCTGATTTTAGCTAAACTAAGTAAAAGTCCAATCCTGAGACCCCTTCAGAGGAAATCCTATTTGTCACCTATCCAGTGGCCAGCGATAAAATTTATATTCATGTATAACCATGTAATATACCATGGGATGAAAACTATTGGTGATGAAAATACTCAATTATTCTCCTATACACCAACACAGTGAAGTACCTAGGTCTGCTGGCCATGTCGCGTATACTCAAGACGCACCCTAAGCTGCCCCCCCCCCCCCCGTACTGTAGTAACATCATGTTAACCCTGTTGTACCCTTTATACACCAACACAGTGAAGTACCTGGGCCTGCTGGCCATGTCCCGTATACTCAAGACGCACCCTAAGCTGCCCCCCCCCCCCCCGTACTGTAGTAACATCATGTTAACCCTGTTGTACCCTTTATACACCAACACAGTGAAGTACCTGGGTCTGTTGGCCATGTCGCGTATACTCAAGACGCACCCTTACCCCCCCCCCCCCCCCCCCGTACTGTAGTAACATCATGTTAACCCTGTTGTACCCGTTATACACCAACACAGTGAAGTACCTGGGCCTGCTGGCCATGTCGCGTATACTCAAGACGCACCCTAAGCTGCCCCCCCCCCCCCGTACTGTAGTAACATCATGTTAACCCTGTTGTACCCTTTATACACCAACACAGTGAAGTACCTGGGCCTGCTGGCCATGTCGCGTATACTCAAGACGCACCCTAAGAGTGTCCAGTCCCACAAGGACCTCATCATGTGCTGTCTGGATGACAAGGATGATTCTATACGGCTGCGAGCCCTCGACCTACTCTATGGCATGGTAAGTACTTGTCCTAACCCTTTAAGAACCGCAGAGTTTGTGCAATATGTGCTTTGCTATTATGAAAGCAGGGTTGATACATATATAGAGGTCTTCAGGGGGGTGCTAAAGTCCTTTGAAGGGTCCTACAGGCTCTCAAGGCCTCCTAGAGGCCCTCAGGGGGTCCTAGAGATCTTCAGGGGCTCCTTGAGGCCCTCAGGGGGTCCTAGGTGCCCTCGGGGGTTCTTGAGGCCCTTGGAGGGTGATAGAGGCCCTCAGGGGGTCATACAGGCCCTCAGAGAGTGATAGAGGCCCTCAGGGGGTCATACAGGCCCTCAGAGGGTCATACAGGCCCTCAGGGGGTCATAGAGGCCCTCAGGGGGTCATAGAGGCCCTCAGGGGGTCCTCGAGGCCTTGAGGGGGTCCTGAAGGCCATCAGGGACTCCTAGAGGCCCTCAGGGACTCCTAGAGACCCTCAGAGGATGATAGAGACCCTCAGGGGGTCCCAGATGCCCTCAGGGGGTCCTATAGGTCCTAGGGGGTCCCAGACGGGCCTCTGGGACCTTCTGAGGGGTCCTAGAGGTCCTCAAGGGGCTCTTAGAGGCCCTCAGGGGGCTCCTAGAGGCCCTCAAGGGCCTACGAGAAGCCCTCAGGGAATAGAGGCCCTCAGGGGGTGATAAAGACCCTCAAGAGCTTCTAGAGGCCCTCAGAGGGCCCTAGGGGCTGTCAAGGGCTTCTAGAGGCCGTCAGGGAGTCCTACAGGCCCCCAGGGGGTCCTAGAGGCTCTCAGGGGGTGATAGAGGCCCTCGGGGGGTACTTGAGGCTCCCAAAGAGTTCTAGAGGCCTATCAGGATAAATAAGATTTAAGAAAACTAACATAATTTGTCTGCGGGTGTCCAAAAAGAACATGATGAGGCAGCAATCTGAGGTTCTTAATAATGGGGTTAAAGAGTTAGGTATATATCATAAAAATTAATTAATTAATTAATTAAAATTTTTAAAATGTTAAAACTTTTTGTTGTTAAGGTGTCCAAGAAGAACCTGATGGAGATCGTCAAGAAGCTGATGGTACACATGGACAAGGCTGAGGGCTCTCACTACCGCGACGAACTCCTCTCCAAGATCATCGAGATCTGCAGCCAGTCCAACTACCAGTACATCACCAACTTTGAATGGTCAGTATTATATCATTTGGGGCATTTAAATTAATTCGGATATTTATATGCCTTAAGGTTTATGTTAATTTGTCGTTATAATGCATCAAATTTGTTGTATCATAGCGATAAAATGCATGTGGCACTATGCTGCCCGTAAATGGTTGATTAATTCACATTTGTATCATTAGGAAGTTAACGAATTAATGAAAAGAATCATGACATTGTCGTCAGAAAATATACGGATTTTGAACATTGCGCAGATTTGTCATCTTGATATTGTTGTCATGCAATTTTGAACTTCCCAAAAAGCAGAACACATTCAGATGTCTTGATGCATGAATTAAAGCACTCAAAGGGTTAAGTTCAGAAGTCTCGACTTGAATGATTTAAAGCCCTTACGCCATGAGATTTAATATAAATTAACCTATAATATCCCAGTTTGCGCCAACCTCTTCACATGTGGACTCCAATTACCAAATGGCCGAGCGGGCGTCTTCCCGGAAATACCTGAATCTCGGCGCATGCGCACTAAGCTGGTTACCCGGTGTGTTCCGACCAAGGTTCCCGCCATACTTTTTATATCCTATAAATATGATACATTTCTAGATACCTAAACAAGAAATCAAATTTTAAGAAATTAAAAAACTTAGTAGAACATGTGCCTTGTATGTGCAGGTATGTGAGTATCCTGGTGGAGCTGACACGACTAGAAGGGACGCGGCACGGGAAGCAGATCGCGAACCAGATGCTGGACGTCACCATCCGCGTACAGGCCATACGGCCCTTCGCTGTGTCTCAAATGGTGAGTAAATGTATTACCCTTATTTAGTTGAATTTCCCACAAAATATACCCCTTTATATAGGAGATTTTTTATTGGTCATTTGGGCCTAAAAACCTTCCGCTTTGGCCCCAAAGTGACCCAATATGCACCCCCTGTGAAGCAAATATATACATTATTACTACACTGGGTAAATGTTCTTGCTGTGCATTTTTGACCCAGGGAACCCTGGGTTTTAGGGAGACGGTTTCTGAAGAAATGGAGTGGTTTTGTTGTCCAAGTTCAACCAGCCTGCATTTCTTATGTATTGCATTTAGAATAAATACAACTGCATCACGCCATACTTTCAAGTAATGGCTGACCCCCCTTAAGCAAAAACTGAGCAAAAAATATATATTTATTAACCAAAAAAGCCCTGCAAAAAGTGTTACTTTTAGGTGAAAACGTTGATCTGTGTGAACTAATGCAAAAGAATAGGACAGTGACCTTGAATCCACCCTTTAAAAGAGTCAAGTTCACACAGACTTCCTATACCTACAATGGTTAAGACCAGGTGAGATCAAAAAGTGAGACGCTTTTAACATCAGGAGAAACACTAATAGTGGTGCACAAAGACATAGTCCGTGCCAATGACGCTAGGTGGTTTGGCTACCGTGAGTTCCTGCCTGCAGCCGCCACCTTGAATAGTAGGGAGTTCCCTGTTTTACTGCTGGCTCAACTCGCTCATGCTATAGCGGAATTAGAGATTGACAGAAGTCACATGATTAAACTAGAGGTTGAATATATTCATAGCTGGTCACGTGTTACTGACATCACATGCCTATATATGGACTGCGAGTTGGGGCCAGCAGGAACATTTAAATTTAGGCCAGACGACGATGGGAGTAACCTATGTTTAGCTTGATTAACTAAGAAAGACACAGTGTGGTGAGGGTGGGGTGTGGGGTAGGGGTGAAGGTGTGGTTGGGGTTGGCACTTTGGGTTGGGACTTTGGATTGGGACTTTGGGTTGGGACTTTGGATCGGGACTTTGGGTTGGGACTATGAGTTGGGACTTTGGATTGGGACTTTGGGTTGGGACTTTGGGTTGGGACTTTAGATTGGGACTTTGGGTTTCGGGTTTGGGTTGGGACCCTGGGTCACATGTGATGTATGTCACACAATCAATCTTTTCATAGACTTTTATTTCCGTGAAATCCGTGAAAGTTCTTACGACGAAAAATAATATACATATTGTAAATGTCCCCCCTTGTGTCGTGTTGCAGGCGGTGCTGTTGGAGAACTCGCACCTGTTTGCCACCAACATTGTTCTTGCAGTAAACTTAACTTCACCTTTACTCTTGTATAACAATTCCCCCCTTGTGTCATGATGCAGGCGGTGCTGTTGGAGAACTCGCACCTGTTTGCCACCAACTCCCAGAAGGACGGTATCTGTGAGGTGCTCTACGCCGCCGCATGGCTCTGTGGGGAGTTCTCAGAGTAAGTAGTAGTAGGAGGGAACAGGGGGGGGGGGGGGAACTCTATTCCAGACCTTCATTTTTGAGGCTCTGGGTTCATAGTCCATAGGATCCTAATTATATGAGGAGAGGATATTTAAGAAACCAGATAAATAATGGCCCCGAAACCATGCTTTTGATTTTCACAAATTTCAATTTATTGTTTTTACCAAAGACTAGTAGGGTCTTAATCTTAACACAAATGCTCTTAAAGGCACTACCCTAAAACCTCGCATCCTTCCTCCTACAGACACCTGCGGGATCCTCGAGCCAGTCTGGAAGCGATGCTTCGACCCAAGGTGACGTCTCTCCCGGGCCACATCCAGTCGGTGTTTGTCCAGAACATCATCAAGCTGTACTCGCAGATCCTGGTGAAGGCTGAGCTGGAAGAGGACTCGGAGACCGTCAAGGAGGCCGGCCAGCTGCTCATAGACAAACTACCCATGTTTGTACAGAGCGCCGACCTGGAGGTGCAGGAACGGGTGAGTGGTAATAAATGTAAACTGAATGTGCTAGATGCCCTCAGGGGGTCTTAGAGGCCCTCAGGGGGTCCTAGAAGCCCTCAGGGGGATCCCAGAGGCCCTAATGTGTACTAGAGGCTCTCGGGGGGTACTAGATGCCCTCGGGGGGTACCAGAGGCCCTCAGGGGTTGCTAGAGGCCCTCAGGGGTCCTAGATGCCCTCAGGGGGTCCTAGAGGCCCTCAGGGGTCTTAGAGGGCCTCAGGGGGCTCTTAAGGGCCCCCAGGGGCTGCTAGAGGCCCTGGGGGCTTTTAGAGACAAACTACCCATGCTTGTACAGAGGGCCGCCCTGGAGGTGCAGGAACGGGTGAGTGGTAATAAATGTAAACTGAATGTGCTAGATGCCCTCAGGTAGTTCTGGATGCCCTCAGGGGGTTCTAGATGCCCTCAGGGGGGGAACCAGAGGCCCTCTCAGGGGTTGCTAGAGGCCCTCAGGGGGTCCTAGATGCCCTCAGGGGTTGCTAGAGGCCCTCAGGGGGTCCCAGAGGCCCTCAGTCGTACAAGAGGCCCTAAGAAGCCCTTGATAACTCCCAGAT
Organism: Harmothoe impar; assembly: GCA_947462335.1. Taxonomy (NCBI): domain Eukaryota; kingdom Metazoa; phylum Annelida; class Polychaeta; order Phyllodocida; family Polynoidae; genus Harmothoe; species Harmothoe impar. The sequence continues at coordinate 107,539,452 of OX381705.1, read as the reverse complement.
ACCCTCAGGGAGCCCTGGCAGCTGTCAGGGGGCCTTTGACGTCCTCCATGGGCCCTAGTATAAGGGTGGTCAGGGGGTCCTTAAGGGGCCTTAGAATATAAGCAAATCCATATACTCTGTGTTCAAAGTTGGTATCCCAATTGGGGTGACTAGAATTGACCCCTCTCAATAATTACCTGAAAGTCGTTAATGTACACCTTTCTTCTGAAATGGGTGCTTAATTATGGTTACCAAGAATCTCAAAGGCTTTAATGTAAAGTGTGTAATAACATCTAGATCTACAGCTTTCATGGAGAAAACTCAAGCATTGGCAAACCATCTGAGATATGCTGCCACCTGTACAGATGCCAATGCACTAATGTGTTCATGAATGGAGTTGAGCTACTGGGTTTGCAATGGGAATATTTTGTGAACTCTATACACAGCTGCCACCTTGTGGCTTAGAAGAGAGGCATGCTAATTGCTTTATTTTTGACTGCTCAGTGAAAATTCATTTTTCCTACTGTGTGGGGATTTTTATATGGAAATGGTTCTCATATAGCTTTAATACTTTCCCATATGTCTTACAACGTCAGCATGCTTATCCAGATGCTGGAAGTGAAAATTCGTCACCGCAATAGTTGGGATACCAACTTTTATCATTATTATTTACATTGTTTTCCCCACATTGTCTGTCACTAAACATATGTGCCGTCCCCGTCCAGGCGTGCTGCATCCTGCAACTCATGAAGTACGTGCAGAAGCTGCAGGATAAGGGCGGCAAGGTGGGGGAGGAGGTGCAGTCCCTGTTTGCTGGGGACCTCAACCCGGTGGCACCCAAGGCCCAGCGCAAGGTGCCGGTACCAGAGGGCCTGGATCTAGACGCATGGATCAACGAGCCAGAGTCTGACAGCTCCGATGAGGAAATCACCAAGGGGAACATCTTTGTGCCGAATATGGACACGTCGTACGGCAAACCCTCATATCAAACAGACGAGCGCAAGAAGAAGCACGAACCCACAGAGGATGAATTACTCAAGGTATGCCATCTTGTTTCTTTTTTATTCTACACCTATTTTTTACCTGCTGAAAATTCTCTCTTGAATTATTATGTGTATTGTTGCAGATAGTTGAAAAACGTAAGATTTTCTGCTTTTTGTCAATCGGCAGTAGAGATAATCCTACTTCGATGTGAATAGTATTCGTAAGATTTAAATAAGAAAGGACATTTTAAGACACTTTGTCTATGCAGATGAAGAATCAGTTGTAATTTTGTTCCTGATGATTTTCTAGATGCGTGAGTCGAGACGACTTGAACAAGAACACAACCCTCACTACCTGAAGGGCGACCTCTCCTCCAAGGTGAGTCCAAGGTCACAGTGTTATACCAACACAGTACAGGGTTCCCACAAGTCATGGAAATCATGCAATGTCATGGAATTTGAAAGCTGTCATGGAAAGTCATGGAATTTTGTTAAAATTTGCTGTGTGTCATGGAATGTCATGGAAAATGAAAAAAATAGAACTGATATTACAAAATCTCTGAGATTGTACCATTTGCTTTCTAGATTTTATAAATTTTCTTAGGGGCCAAGCCCCCTAACCCCCCACAAGAATGTAATAAATGTCATGGAAAATTGAGAGTTTTGTCATGGAATGTCATGGAAATGTCATGGAATTTCAAACTGAAATATTTGTGGGAACCCTGCAGTAGACAGCATCAACATCAAGTACAGAGACTAACTTTAGGTATTGCCATGAAACTGATATCTGCAGGTCCAAACTTCAGTACTAAAGTACATTTAAATATGTAGGATTTCCATGAGCTTCTCAGTTACTTCAATTGCAGATTATTTAATGATTTGATCATATATTATGCACTATTTGAAAATTGATTCTTTTATATATGGGGAAAAAATGTAAGTTAATTATTCACATTTATGTTGCTGTTCGCAGAAGCCAGAGTTGGTGGTACGTAGTTGCTATGGCGACCCAGTAGATTTGTGTAGTTCCAATAGTAGAGAACATCCGGAAAGTGCATGTTGTGATTTTATGATGGATGTTTGTTTAGCAGAATGAATTCAGATCTCTACCAGGGGGGCAAAATCTAGTTTAATTTGTCAATTACCACACCGTCCTGTTTAAGCGCCGGGTATTGAATAAGCACCAGACTTGTATAAGCGCCGGGAGTAAAAGCCCCTCCGAAGTTATAAGCGCCGGGGCGCTTAAACGCCGGTACGGTATGTCGTTTTTAGACTGGGGAAAATCAGTAGGAGTTGTTTTACTGGGAGTTGGTTGGTTTTTGAAATTACCTGCCGGGTAAAAAATGAGAACCTTCCCCCACCCTTCCTCTTTTAGAGGGAATAAAATCATGTTTTTGCCTTGCTTCCCTGTTGATTACCACACATAGTTCAATACTTAGCAGTGGCTCTGTTCTGGTATGGCTCCACAACCCTCCCGTCACCAGTCCTTTATTACCCTGTCTGCCGCATCCACAAGAAATCCTTCGAGATAACGATATGATTCTTTGACGTTGTGTTTGCTTGTATAAGTTTCCGTCACCTTTTGCTTTGGTCTAGTATGATATTACTATGTCATAATTCACACAAGATAAAGGCTTTGTGATATATCTAGATACTGTGTAGTCTATGGCTATGTTGTACCAACTAGCATTACACATATAGTATTACTGTGTCGTAAATATGTGTAAACACACTAAACGACCAACTCACATCATGACATTGGTGTATGCACTAACATTCTTTGTTGTCATACTGCTATGAAGAAGTTATTTTTAACTGACTAAGAAACCTGGATAAAGGTTGATCCCGAAAGTACTCCCCCCCCCCCCCCCCCCCAAAAAAAAAAGGGAAAAAAAGAGGAAAAGGGGGGGGGAGAAAGTGACCCTGATAAAGGTTTTGTCTATATATGTCACTCTCTCCAATTTTTTCGGTACAAATGCTGTAGACAAAAAAAAATTGAAATCACTCGTTCCCAAAAAATTCTCAAAACTGCATTGTGTAGCGGGTGTTGTTGTTTATGTCCATGTGGTCGGTATCGTGACGTGTGTGTTTGATGTTACAGAAACAGGGGAGTCGAGACGGCTACAACAACGTGGACGACATCCCCGTTAACGCTATAGACCTCTCCGTGCCCCTCCACATACCTGGTAAGTGCACTCTTACCACCTATCTATCGACCTCACTCTTGTGGAACACCACGAGATCCTCATGTATTAAAATTCTAGAAAAAAAACTCACTAGAGAATTGATAAGTCCAAAAAGCCAGATTTTTAGAAGACCATTTTTACAACAACAAAAAACACTGAAATTTATGCCCTTTTTGATGAATAAGTTGCTTAAAGTTGCACAAAGTCAAACGACATCTTGTTTGGTCTGAAACCGCGCCATCGAGTGACGTCACTTTTATTACCGGAAGCTACATGAGCGCCGGTTACCCGGTTACATATTTTCCCGCGTCGTCAAATCTCAATACTCCTCCTCGACAAGTGAAAATATTCTTTGTTTGAAACATACATAATATGAACATAATCTTTTAGAACATATAGTTAAGACTACCATGAATAACTATAATGTGTTACTATAAAATAAACACTCCTCCTGGATGTTAAAGTCCTTGACTTATCAGTGTCTCTGTTTACTTAGAATGTTCATTGTCTCTCAAAATCTTTGAAGTCTTATATGAATAAATGTTCTCCAGTAAACTGGTCTTCAGTTCTTAGTTTCCTCCAGTTAACTGGTAATGTCCTTAAATTGACTCAGTGGTCAAATATTACTCAGTAGTCTTCAACATGTCTTTACTCAGTTCTCACAAACTAGTATACATGTATTACATAAACTAGATCTCATTAGTTTTAGTATTAATACAACAATAACTCCTTATGTTGTCTAACATAACATACACAATAGCATACACCTTAGCTATTAAAAGGCAATCATAAACTTTGATCTTTCATATGTTTTACATTAAACAATACCCAAAAATAGCTACCACTGGCTATAATCACTTAACTAAAAACATAATACCTAACCTTGGAAAGAGCGGTTACTAGCACATCATTTCCATGTGAGGCTTCAGCCCTCACCTCCCTACACTAAAGAACTTCTCCGGTTCTGCACCTGACACTTCACACTGAGCGCATGGATCCACCTGACTACCAAAAATATATAAGCTACCTTCCTTCTGGTCCATTCACACCAAATGAATTTAAACATGCAGGGACCCCTGCTATAGGCTAGGCCTACACTGCCCTCATGTCACGGGCCATCACCCCGAAAGATGGTTTTGTCTTTGATACACCGTCCTATCAACTCGATCCGGTCCATCAACCGGACCAGTGGTTTGGTCCTCATCGTTGCGGTCCACTACACCGCATGTGGTTTTGGTTTAGTCGTACACAGTAGCGAACTGTCCTCGCCCATTGCGGTCCACCTACCGCCCTTCTGAATGCTTCATGTAACTTACATAGTCTTCCTTCCACACCCTCTATCCGTCTCCGAGCTCCTCCTGCATGGTCATCACAGAACCCTAGAAGTCTTTGTGTCCCTCCCCTGGTACCCAGTCTCCGGTACCACACATCACTTCCCACTGCAGATATGTTGAATAGTCCATTATCATTAGAGTTGCACAATAAATCATTATGTGTTTAAAGCTGCACAGGAATGAGTCATTTCTTATCAACAAATGTCCTTCACTGAACTTCCTCATACTTGCTGCCATTTTAGTCCTACTGTTGTGACCTCTATTCTATACCACATAGAATCTACCCTACACAACCCCCTCAAAAATGCTCACACAGCGAAGTATCCACAGATAAAGTTCACTCCTCTCCTCTACTGCACTGACATGTCACCAGTGTCTCTGACACGTCACCAGTGCCTCTGACACGTCACCAGTGCCTCTGACACGTCACCAGTGCCTCTGACACGTCACCAGTGCCTCTGACACGTCACCAGTGCCTCTGACACGTCACCAGTGTCTCTGACACGTCACCAATGTACACACACACATACAGACCACCCTGGCTACTTACACGACCTCTGTAGCTCCCATCCACTGTCTGTACATACCTCAAGTCGTCCTCCTGTGTGTTATCTCGAGGGTACCACTACACACTCATGTGTAGATCCACAGTTCTGTCTTCACTTCACACAACAATACACACAGACCTCACAAGTACTCTGCCACTGCATGTCCGTGATACACACACACACCCCTCGTCGACATACCTGTGTACACATACTACATAGATCTCTCTGGCCACTGTCTGACACTGCACAACAATACACACACAAAGAGCCCATCGTACACGGCGTCCTCGCCACCTTGCTGCTTCTCCCACCGCCGATCAGCTGTTCTCAAACCTGCTGACACTGCACATTCCTCATGTGTGGCTCCCCGACGTGTAGCAATGTCCAAACTGATCCAGGCACAAAGTAAACAACAGCAAATCGTACACGTCGTCCTCGCCACCTTGCCTGCTTCTCCCACGGCACTCTCCCAGGGTGGGCGCCCCCCGTCCTCCCTCCAGCCTGCCGCCATCCTCACGGCACCTTCCCGGCCTCTGCTAGCGGTCTCACTCACGCCCTACACGTGCAACTCGGCTGGGAAACTGCTCCCAATATCGCTCACGCCTCCCCGCACTTGCTGCAGTCTACTCCGGCGCCTCCTGTGGCCTATACCGGCCTCAGCTGCCGAGGAGAGGCGCTCCCCGTAACGTCCGACTCGCCGATTTTCCAGAGTCTCAAACTCGTCTTCTAGCGGCCATCCAACCTTCAAACCTTCTCACAACTTAGTTCATACCTTCACCGAGATCCCCAGCACAGTGGAATTGTAACTGAAGCCCATAACCTGATGAATAAGTTGCTTAAAGTTGCACAAAGTCAAACGACATCTTGTTTGGTCTGAAACCGCGCCATCGAGTGACGTCACTTTTATTACCGGAAGCTACATGAGCGCCGGTTACCCGGTTACATATTTTCCCGCGTCGTCAAATCTCAATACTTTTAATATCAGCATGATACATGGATGCATCCCTGACTCACCAGGGCTGCATCGATGTATCATGACGTTCTTAAAGGGTTAGGCCACTCAAAATTGATTACCAGCTTTGCGGATACCGCGTGCATTCTTTTAAAATGGCCGCATTTTCTTTTTAATTAAAACATTTTGAGAAAAAGAAATGCAAAAAAGAGCGCATCTAAAAAAAATTTAGAATGTATTTTGCAAAATGTTAAATTTCTCAGCTGTTAATTGGGGTAGAAGCGTAGTTTAAAAGACATTTTAGACCTAGTATCCATGGGCAAGCCAACAATGTTCTAAAAAAAAAAGAAAAAAAAGGCCTCCCGGGCCGCCAGAAAAAATTGAAACAAAATGAAAGAAAAGGCACCCTCCCGCCCCTTTTTTCCTAAAAAGTGTCTGCAAAGCTGATAATTGACTTTAAGTTGCCTTAGAGACGTGACCTTGTATTCCGGTGCTCACGGGTGTCGTGTTGTGTGTCTGTACGTGTAGCCTCGTCCTCAGATAAGTACATGCGGGAGGCCCAGGCTGCCGAGGCAGAACGCCGCGCCCGGAAGGCCAAGGATCGTAAGAAGAAGAAGCGGAAAGGGAAGAAGGGCGAGGACGACGACTCGGACAACGACATACCTGCTCTACACGCCGTCAGCAGCGCCTTCGATGCACCCGAGGTACGTGGGGGAGCGCTGTTAGATAAACTGTGCCGTAAATTCTCGCCATAACTTTAACAATTAATATGAGCTGCCGGGAGGGGCTGAAAATTGCTCATTTGGGCCAGAAAAAAAAGGCTTGTTTCAGGTAACATGAGCAGAAGATGTAGGGTCGGTAGGGTCGGATTTTTCTTTTTTTTAAACTTTTTTTATTAATATGAAAGTACTGGCCGGCCTCTCCGAAACCCTAAAATTTACCCAAAAGGGGTAAAAATACGGAAATTTCTTCAGAATTGCATAAAGTAACGTAGGGTCGGCCCTGTTTTGATAGGGTTGGTCGGGTGACGCATGTTTGATAACAAATGAAAGCTAAGCTAAGCTCCACCCACGAGGGATGATTGAATGTTAAAAGCTTTTATGCGAGATTTAAGGGTAACAGCTTTCTAGAATGTGAATAATTACTGGGAACTTTTGTCACAGGGTGTGTTAAAAAAATAGAGATTGTAAGCAGCGCCCTTAAGTTTTCAATATCTGTAAATAAGATATGATTTTGGTCGGGCCTAAGGAATCCAGGAAATAGCGGAGGGGTTGCAATACAAGGGACATAACTCTCGAATATACATTCATGCAGGATCGTAGACAAAATCCTGTAGTTCACCAAATCACTATGCTTCCCGCGTTAATATCTGTTATTAACCCAAATGCTGACGTTGTGTTTCAGGGTACCCATGGGTCAGACGAGGATGACGACACCATGCAGAACGGAGACCCGCACAAAGCTCTCGACATCAACTTGGACGAGTAAGTAACAACATACTCGTAGTACAACCCTACTAGGGGGAATAGACCGGATAAAAAGTTGCGACAACCTTAGACACTAGCATAACTAGATCAAAACGGGGGGACATTTTGATTGAGGAGTACCATCTTTTTTACTTCAGTTCTTCTTCGCGACAGCTAAACATTCTGCTGGACACAGGAGAGGTGACGTCACATCCGGTGGCCAGATTTGAGCGCGGAATCCGAGAGGAAAGACGTGTGCCCACTAGAGCAGCAAACACACACATATTTGGAGGAATTTAGCAGGTAAGGAACTTTATATATGATGTATTTTACACATATTTGCACAGTTGAGAAATATCTAACCTTTGATATTGAAAATTTTCCTTCAGATTGCCGAAAATGTGACCGAAAATGTGACCGAAAATCCGCCGGTGGGCGAAAATTGGGGATTTTCGGAAATTGGGATGAATGGTCATCCACATGTTTCTAATTTCTCAAATGTGCAATTATAGTTCAGTTTTCACAATAATATGGATTTTGTCATCCAGTTATAGTGGAAAATTGGAGTTTAGATTGTGTAGAGCTTAGTTGCTGCTAGGGGCTGGCATGATTCAGCAAGACCAGTCATCCATCTTGGATTTCTGACTGAGTCACTGATTTATGTTGGCTTTTTATTTGTTATGTTGGCTCACAGTGCAGTACTGCTGCTTCATTTGTTGAGGAATGTTTCAATAGCGAAACGAGCCTTCATAAGGAATAAAATTGTGATGGGATAAATTCATATCTGCAGAGATAGAAATTTATCCTATTATACACTGTAGATCTCTGTTTTATTAGTGAATACACTTTTAAAATAAAGAACCAGGAAGGACTTACCACTGTCTTATGCATGGTCAAAGACAGAATAATATCAACTACTACCTGTCATAACAGCTTGGCAGACTCTAGATATTGGTTGAAGTCAAGACACTTAAAGCTTTGCTTGCTACTTTGTAGTTGACACCTCAGTTATTCTTTTATAACTCAGTTATAGAAGAATGACATTTGAGGTTGTTCTCCACTCATACAGACTTGAGTGAGGTGAACTGTCAAGTCAGTGTCAGGTGTGTCTTGTTGTACTTTGTACATGTTTGGACCAGTCCTTACCAAGACATATACCTTATGCCCAAAAATTCTTTGAGGCATTAAATAACTCAGTTGTGTTGATACAGATCCACACTGAGTGCTTGTGTTGAATACACAAGTTTACCCATACCTTATGCCGAAAAATTCCTTGAGTTAGGCATTTAAGAAGTTTGTGTTGTTGTGAAATGAAAACACAAAGAGACTTAACTGGTCCACCTTTTTTAGGGTCTCATTTATGTGCTTAGGGTTTGTGACTGGTAACACAAAATACCTATACCTTATGCCGAAAATTTCTTTGGCCTTGTGTTTTAATCCCCACCTTAAAACACTATTAGCACACATGTCTCTTTGATTTGAACATAAAGATGACTTAACTCATGTGAAGGTACCTTGGGTTTGGACTAGTTTCCAAAAAGACCCACACCTTATGCCCAAAAATTCCTTGGGTTTCACGTCACAGACGTCGCTGTCAGTCACGTCATAGACGTTGCCTCAGTCAATCACAGCGTAGACATTGCAGCTGTCAATTTGTCCTAGACGTTGCTTCTGCCAATCACATCATAGACGTTGCGGCTGTCAATCACGTCATAGATGTTGTCGCTGTCAATCACGTCATAGACGTTGCTGCTGTCAATCACGTCATAGACGTTGCTGCTGTCAATCACGTCATAGATGTTGTAGCTGTCAATCACGGCATAAATGTTGCTGCTGTCAATCACGGCGTAGACGTTGCAGCTGTCAATCACGGCGTAGACGTTGCAGCTGATACTCATGTAGGAGACGCTCGCGTCGCAGACGTGGCCGCTGGCGCTAGCGTCCCAGACGTGGCCACTGGCGCTCGCGTCCCAGACGTGGCCGCTGGCGCTCTCGTTCCAGATGTGGCCGCTGGCGCTCGCGTCCCAGACGTGGCCGCTGGCGCTCGCATCCCTGACGTAGGCGATGTTGCTCGCATCCCAGACGTAGGCGATGTTGATCACATTAATGGTCTCACGTTAATGATGCTCACATTGATGGCGATCTTGTTGATGCCAATCATGTCCTAGACCTAGCCGCTGACACTTGATACTAGCGGGCGCACATTCAGTCTATGTTTGGGATGTCGCAGACATAGCCGCTGTCGCTCAAGAGAGTTGTAGCCGCTGGTGCGCACGTTGTAGACGTTGCAGCTGTCAATCACGTTGTAGACGTTGCAGCTGTCAATCACGTTGTAGAACTTGCAGCTGCCAATCACGTTGAAGACGTTGCAGCTGTCAATAAGGTCATAGACGTTGCAGCTGTCTTTCACGTCGTAGACGTTGCAGCTGTCAATCACGTCGTAGACGTTGCAGATGTCAATCACGTTGTAAACGTTGCAGCTGTCAATCACGTTGTAGATGCTGCAGCTGTCAATCACGTTGTAGATGTTGCAGCTGGCTTTCACATCGTAGACGTTGCAGCGGATAATCACGTCGTAGATGCTGCAGCTGTCCATCACGTCGTAGACGTTGCAGCTGTCACTCACGTTGTAGACGTTGCAGCTGTCAATCACTTTGTTGGCTTTGCAGCAGTCAATCACGTTGTAGGCGTTGCAGCTGTCAATCAAGTTGTAGACTTTGCAGCTGTCAATCACGTCGTAGACGTTGCAGCTGTCAATCATGTTGTAGACATAGCAGTTCGCATCCCAGACGTGGCCGCTGGCGCTCTCGTTCCAGACGTGGCCGCTGGCGCTCGCGTCCCAGAAGCAGGCGATGTTGCTCGCATCCCAGATGTGGCAGCTGTTGCTCACATTAATGGTCTCACGTTAATGATGCTCACATTGATGGCGTTCTTGTTGATGCCAATCATGCCCTAGATCTAGCCACTGACGCTTGATACTAGCTGGCACACATCCAGTCTATGTTAGGGATGTTGCAGACATAGCTGCTGGCGCTCATGTTGGAGGCATAGATGCTGGCCTCGATATCAGCTGGCGCACATTAAGACTATGTTCTTCTAGGACTTCGCAGATGTAGCAGCTGGCGCTCACGTCTGAGGCGTAGCCGCTGGCGCTCACATAAAATACATAGCCGCTGGCGCTCAAGAGAGTTGTAGCCGCTGGTGCGCACGTTGTAGACGTTGCAGCTGTCAATCACGTTGTAGACGTTGCAGTGGCAATCATGTTGTAGACGTTGCAGCTGCCAATCACGCTGTAGACGTTGCAGCTGTCAATAAGGTCATAGACGTTGCAGCTGTCTTTCAAGTCGTAGACGTTGCAGCTGTCAATCACGTCGTAGACGTTGCAGCTGTCTTTCAAGTCGTAGACGTTGCAGCTGTCAATCACGTCGTAGACGTTGCAGCTGTCATTCACGTTGTAGACTTTGCAGCTGTCAATCACGTCGTAGACGTTGCAGCTGTAAATTATGTTGTAGAATTTGCAGCTGTCAATCACGTCGTAGACGTTACAGCTGTCAATCATGTCGTAGACATAGCAGCTGTCAATAACGTCATAGACGATTGCATGTCAAATCGTCGTAGACGTTGCAGCTGTCAATCACGTCGTAGATGTTGCCGCTGACAATCACGTCGTAGAAGGTGCAGCTGTCAATCACGTCTTAGACGTTGCAGCTGACAATCAGGCCGTAGACGTTGCAGCTGGCCATCAGGTTGTAGACGTTGCAGCTGACAATCAGGTCGTAGACGTTGCAGCTGGCAATCAGGTCGTAGACGTTGCAGCTGCCCATCACGTCGTAGATGTTACAGTTGACAATATACTCTTAAGTATCCAATTGTCTAAGCCCTCATCCACGTCACAGACGTAGCCGCTGTCCGCTTTTGTATTTGGATTGGACTAGTTTCCGAAAAGACCCACAATTTTGGATCACTTAAGAGTTGTGGATACTTGAGTGCACTTTACCTGATTAGGGTTTTGTACCTCTTTGTTTTGGGGTATCATTCAGTTGCAGCTGTCAATCATGTTGTAGACGTTGCCGCTGTCATTCATGACGTAGACGTAGACGTTAGCACCTGTCAAGCAAGTCGCAGATGTTGCAGGTGTCAATTACTTTGTAGACATTGCAGCTGTCAATCACGTCATAGACGTTGCAGCTGCCAATCATGTTGTAGACTTTACCGCTATCACTCACGATAAAGACATTTGCAGCTGTCAAGCAAGTTGCAGCTGTCAATTATGTTGTAGATGATATAGGTGTCACTCAGGTAGTAGCTATTGCAACTGCCAATCATGTTGTAGACGTTGCAGCTGTAAGTCGCACATGTTGCAGATGTCAATCACGTGGTAAATGTAGCAGCTGTGAATCACATTTGTTGATGATGCAGCTCTCTCTCATGTTGTAAACGCTACAGCTGTAAATTACGTGGCAGACATTGAAGCTGTCAATCATGTTGTAGATATTGCAGACGGCATTCTATGGCGTAGATATTACAGCTGTCAATCACGTCGTAGACGTTGCAGCTGTCAAACACGTAGACCTTGCAGCTGTCAAACATGTCGTACACGTTGCAGCGGTCAATCACGTCATACATGTTGCAGGTGTCAATCACATCGTACACGTTGCAGCTGCCAATCATGTTGTACACGATGCAGCTGTCAATCACGTAGAAGATGTTGCAGATGTCAACCATGTCATAGACGTTGCAGATGTCAACCATGTCGTAGACATTGCATCTGTCAATAACGTCCTAGACGTTGCAGCTGTCAATCCGCCGGCAAACATGTGATATCAATCAAGTAGTAGACGTTGCAGATGACATTTATATTGTAAACACGTCAGCTGTCAATCACGTCGTACACGTTGCAGCTGTCAATCACGTCTTAGACGTTGCAGCTGTCAATCACGTCTTAGACGTTGCAGCTGTCAATCACGTCTTAGAAGTTGCAGCCGTCAACCAGGATGTTGCATCTGTCTATAACGATGTAGATGTTGCAGCTGTTAAACACGTCATAGACCTTGCAGCTGTCAAACATGCCGACACGTTGCAGCTGTCAACCACGTTGTACACGTTGCAGCTGTCAATCATGACGTACACGTTGCAGCTGTCAACCACGACTTTGGAGGTTCGTCGTTTCCACCGCTTGCTTTCGGGTAAGGGCAGGGTTTTTGGCACTGTTAACGCTGCCAAATGTGCGTTGTAGGTTTTAGTGAAAAACCTTGACAATGGGAAGACCATGGGCACCCACTATTGGGTGTGCAGGGCCGTCCGCACCGACTATCGAAGGAATCCTCCTTCTCCCAGATATAACAAGTTCTGGGACATTATGCTGGTGTTCAGCATGTTCCAGCGTTGGGGTGCCAATGAAGGCTTGTCCACCCAGTTCTTGGGATTCAAGCTAACGATACTGATTCTGCTGGTGTCGGGCCAAAGAGGCCAGGTCATCCCTGCACTTGATCTCCGCAATCTGACTTGGCTGGATTCGGGGTCTGCGCGTTTCGTTCTGAAGGGTCTGATAAAAACAGCGCGTACGGGGGGGGAACCCCTCAAAGAACTGGTCCTGGAACCGTTCCACGAGGAGGAGACTCTGTGCGTCGTCTGTGCCCTGAAACGTTACGTGCGGGTCACGGAGCCAGTCAGGTTGGACAAGGAAGGGCGAAGGAAACACACGCTCTTCTTGTCCTTCCGCAAGCCATTTGGCGAGATTGGGCAGGACTCATCAAAGCGATGGGTCCTTGCGGTGTTTTCCGCAGCTGGGGTGGACACCAGGGTATACCGAGCTCACTCCACCAGGGGTGCCAGCACCTCTGCGGGAGGGAGACTCGGTGTATCGACTGCTGTTTTGCTTAGGCATGGGTCTTGGAAAGGTGCCAAGACCATGGCTAAGCACTACAACAAGCCTATCGAGAACCCCAAGCCTCCCAAGACGCTAGCCAGGATCCTCCTGGAGGACTCTATCGAGTAGCTGGGAACAAAATTTTCAGAGCCTTTTTGGGGGAAAAGACACACCTCAAAAGGGGGAGAATTTTGGCCCTTTTGCCGTAACGATAGTTTGTATGAACTCTATTGGCTGATCATAGTCATAAGCCTTACTAGAGGCAGCAGTATCTGTATGTGATAAAACTTTTTCTATGATGGACAATTACACTGCCACAGCTGTGGTGAACTGTATGGCAGTTATGCCGTCTTTGCTATATAGCAAAATGTCATGCAACCTAGTCAAAACCATATCACAAGGCAATAGAACATCACCTTTAGGTGAAATAAAGTATCTATTTTCCGTTATCCTATATGAGAAGTTACAGCCCTTTATGGGAGAGTAACATTATGGGAAATAAGCAGTGAATCTAGCTGAACTTTGAAGTCTCCTGTGTCCAGCAGAATGTTTAGCTGTCGCGAAGAAGAATATAAGATTAATCGAGTACTTACCATTTATATAAGTATGAAGATTAATCGTTGTTCTTCGAGAGACAGATAAACATATCTGTGGAGTACACAGGCCCACCCATCCATCCCTAGGATGAAGAAGATTACTACTAGCGGTATAATCTCTCACCTACTCATGAGGGTGCTATTTAGACTAAGTAAAAAGAGCACTACTGTGTACTATTTCCAGATGTTTTACTTTCAGCAAAAGATTCACTGCATGTGGGCGCTAATCTGACCACCGGATGTGACGTCACCTCTCCTGTGTACTCCACAGATATGTTTATCTGTCTCTCGAAGAACAACGATTAATCTTCATACTTATATAAATGGTAAGTACTCGATTAATCTTATATTAAA